>PRKT01000058.1:640138-661148 GCA_003671525.1 Saccostrea glomerata | reverse complement strand
CTATATCTTACCAAAGTAATTCTTGAATTCATTTTCTTTCATAGCAGACGGGGCATAATCGCCAAGTAATTTGGATAAACCTAAAATTCCCATGTTTGCAGCGTTTTGTTTACTTTTTTCTGCTGACCACACGGTTTACCCGCCAAATTATTTTTATCACATGTAAAGCTAGCAGTGAAAAGATTTTTTCTTAATATTTTTACAATTTTAATGAGTAATCGAAAATGTCTCATATATCATGAAATGCCAGACTTTTTTTAACCCAGATATTAAGAGATACTTTATTTTACTTCATAAAAATCTAATATTGATAATATTATACGAAAATGATTATAGAAACAACATTGTAAAGATGGCGGATTTGAGGAAACTCGGATTCATAGGGACTATAGGAGATGACGAAGAAATAGCAGTCGAACCAGAAAGTTCCGAGAGTGAAAACGATGAACTTCAGGTGACCTGAGTCTATATTACTGAATTAATGTATATATTGAATATCCAATAGTATTTTAGAAAGAGAATATAGCTCAGCAACAATAGGGTCCTTCCCACGTGTTTTTGTTTACATCTGAGAAATCTTTTATATTTAGTTGATGCAGTTTTATCTGACTATTTTCTCCCAGATGTTATTCTAAATTCATTCAGCATGTTCAGCGCAAATGAGAAGTTAAATGAAATGAACATTAATCCAGAGAATCAACTGATTTGTAAGCTCACTGGAAAAAAATTGGGATGGACGACTAGACAGTAGACATGGCAAGAAATTAGCACTGAACCAAGTACCATTTTTATTGCCATATATGTCAGAGAGCAAAAGAACATGATGTAGTATTTGGAGCGGTCAGCCGGGTTCGATCGCCGGTGATCAGATAGCTCAATCAGTTGGCATTTCTCTCTCTGCATATGTAAAACTGCAATCTCAAAATATTAATTACTTACGGAGTGTTCCCTATGTAGAAATTTTAGCTGGACTTAGGACATCGGCCTGGATAGTTTGGTGGTTAGAGCACCTTACTAGTAATGCAGGGGTCCCAGATTTTATTCCTGTTCCAGCCATATGATTTTCATATGTCTTTATGAATTTTCAAAGTAATGTATATGTTTACTCATTCCTCCTTTCCATACTAAAATAATAATTATATAAACAATTTAAGTAATTTCATGTCAAATTATACAGAGAAAAAATTGTGCAGCTAAAAAAAGAATCAGATGTTTAACAACACATCTGGCCAGCCTGCATCTAGCTTTTCTCTCTGTGGTTTCAATAATGACAGCTACTTGAACCCATGATTTGCCTCAACCCTGTATACAGTTTCAACATTTTGTAAGCCTATCTTTATTCTTTGTTTTCTTTGTTATTCTTATAGACAGCCAAGAAACAGAAAAAGAAGAAAAAAGCAAAGGCTAATGACAGTGAATTTAATACAAAGTTCAGTTTTACTGACCAGGTACTTAATATGCATTTCTGATTTCACTCAACTTATGAATGTGTAATTTCAATCTAATTAAAATTAGATGTTAGATCCCCTTGCATACTCGCTACACTAACATCTAACAACATCCCATAGAGGGTCACGTCAGAGGTTAATATCTAGCAACCAATCAAATTGTCGCTGGCAAAATCATCAGATATTTGTTGACGTAATCAAAGGGAAGAAGTCTAGAGTTGTTCCGAATTTGACCTCTGACGTGACCCTCTATGGGATGTTGTTAGATGTTAGTGTAGCAAGTATGCGAGCGGATCTAACATCTAATTTCAATTAGATTGGTGTAATTTGTTACCATATCATCCCTGTTAACCGCCCCAGGCACTTAGAAAATTGCGAAAAGGGGACGGTTATTTTGGTATTCTCTTTTTAACATTTATTTTAATATCATATCAACTTCAAAAAATATTTTGAAAAAAAAAAAATTCAAAGAATCTCTAAATTAATGTCTAACTTTACTTTGAATGAAGATAGTCCACCGAAATTATGCTAAATGAATCATTTTCCACCAAGAGATCAGATAATAAACAAGTTTCATTTTCACTTCCTTCAAAGTTTTGCAGACCTTTGATACGATTCTAGATAATTTTAATCACTGCACAGGGGGCCCTTATTTCCTGACAATTGAAAAAGACCTAAGGGGGCACTAATAGGGGCAGGGGCGGTTAATAGGGATTATACGGTATTTATCAGCAGGAAAAATATCTGCAACTTTGTTTATTCTTGTAAATTACCTTAAACAATGCACATAATTATACACATGAGAATATTTAGGGAGCAGACAGAATCATCAAAATATTATGCTAAAAATTAAAGTTCTCAAAATAATATTTTTACTGAATTTTAGTATGTATGCATTTATATCTCATAGTTTGACCCATCTGCCAGTTTTGATTTTGATTTTGCCCTGCGACATGCGAGAAGAAAACAGCATGCAACAACTTTAGATGAAAAGATAGCCAAAGCAAGAAAACAACAGAAAAAGGTTTTTTAATTCTGTCTTATTGAAATTTTAATTCTCATAGGCTAAGCATACAGTCACTTATTGAGGTTTAAAGAAATTCTTACCCCAAAAGAAAATGTAATTTTAACATTCAATATTTTCTTACAGGGAGACAAACCAGAAGAAGTTGTGGAAAGTGATGAAGATGATATTGAAGAGGAAGATGATGAATCTTCAGATGAAGAAATGAGAACAGGTTTGTTGTTTTTAGTGAAATTTTCAATCAGAAAGATTTCATTGATTTTGAACATGTCTCATACAGGGAGACATATGATTTTGTGATGTCTTCCTCATTTGAATTGTGAAAATGGAGTTGTCTCCCTTAAAATGACAGTAAATTAGCATAAGGGAGCATGCAGGTTGACAACTTGGTTGGTTCCCTTTAGATGACAGGTAATTGATATAAGTGGGATGTGTGAACAATAAATTCAGGCAATGATGTAAACTTGTTTGATGACATATTTTGAAAATACATAGAATTAGAGTAAGGGATAGGAGAACACAAGACAATTGATTCATATCTTTTAATCTATTTTTACTAAATTAAGATTTTTATACGATCATAAAACTACATATATTAACAGGCATTTAAGAAGAATGACATTACATATAATCAAATATAATGAGTAGAGTTGTCACCCTTGGGCACATTCATACTGATATTTCATGATGTCTCCCTCCTAAACAGTCCGTACTTGTCTATTAAGAGATTAGAAAAATATATTCGTATTTTTTCTTAATGTTTTTATTTGTAAAGATAGTAACATCTCTAAAATACAATTCTTTTTCAGACAAAATAAAAACAAAGGAAAAGAAAAAGAGAAAGGGAAAAAAGAAAAGACCTGGCTCAGACAGTGAAGAAGTAAATATTGTTTTCTAGATAAAAATTCTGGCTTCATTTATCACTTCAATGCTATTTGTTGTATTAAAAATTATTTAGGACCATTTTAAAACCCCTGTATTTCTTTTAATGCAAATAAGATATGTTCAGGAGGAAAGATGTTGATTGTTGAAAGTCTTTATCAAAAATTGAATTCGAAAATAACAATAAAATCAGCATATTTTAAAAAATATATTCTACATGTATACTTAAAGGAAAAAGAAAAAGTGGAGTTCTCAGAAACTGTGGATTCCTATGATGAGAAGTTGACATTTCAAGACATGAATATCTCTCGTCCATTAATGAAGGTTTGAATATACATGTACTTTGATTTGACAATGGGATTTTTTTATATATATGGGGAGAAGTTAATCTCTGATGCTGTTTTTAAAATTTAATTCAAACCTGAAAATACAGTAAATGTATTTCTAGGGGCTGGGTCAGATGAATTTTTCTAAGCCCACTCCAATCCAGGCTGCCACCATTCCTATTGCTCTCCTTGGTAGAGATGTCTGTGCCTGTGCTGTGACCGGATCAGGTAAAGAAACTTTTAAAATAAATAAAAATATAATTGAAAATACACTGTATCAGACATATCAAACAATATTAGTGACATACATGTGTATTGCATTTAAACTCTTATGAAAAAGGATTAAAAAAAAACATATCCATGACTGATCGTTGATATTTTGCTGCATCATAAAACAGTCTTGTAAAAATATTTTTTTTATTCTTTAAATCAATACTTTAAAGTTTGAGAAAAATGATAAATTATTGTATGAATGTTTTTTTTTTTCTCCAGGTAAAACAGTGGCGTTTATGCTTCCTATTCTGGAACGACTGCTGTACCGGACACAACAGGAGGCTGCCACCCGAGTCCTGGTTCTGGTGCCGACCCGAGAGTTAGCAGTTCAGGTTCACACAGTGGCCAGGCAGTTAGCTCAGTTCACCAACATAGAAACCGTGCTATCAGCTGGTAAAAAACTTTCTCCCCTTTTAAGCTACCTCGATCCTCACCCATTTATTCATGTAGAATTTCCAAAGCTCTCCTTTAGCATTTACACTTTCTGTGATTTCAAATGCTTGTATCTGATTATTGATATCATTTCTCATTGGACTTACAGTGTATCTTATTGTTCAGAATCATGATTTACAGGTGGGTTAGACATTAAAGCACAGGAAGCAGCCCTACGCATGAATCCAGATGTTGTCATAGCCACCCCTGGCAGACTGATAGACCACTTACATAACTCTCCTAACTTCTCACTGAGGAACATAGAAATTCTGGTATTAGATGAAGCTGACAGGTAAGTTATGTACAGGAAAGGAATTTGCATCCATCCATGTATTCCTTGTGTAGTTTAATGTATGTGTGTCAAAACATGCTCATAGTGATGTGCCAGGGATAAAATATTTTGTTTCATTTAATATTAGCATAATTATACCCCTGCTCCGAAGGAGAGGGGGGTATACTGTTTTACCCTTGTGTGTCTGTCTGTCCGTCCGTCTGTCTGTCTAGCTGTCTGTGTGTCCGTGTGTCCGTCTGAAACAAATTTTCGTCACAGTTTTCTCAGCAACTACTCATCGTAGATGCTTGTAATTTTAAAACATTCTTCTCTGAGGCATGCCATATGGTGGGATACATTTTTGTGTAAATCAGATGTCAACTTCCTGTTTGTCTGAGCGTCTGTCAGTTTCATACATAACACATTTTCGACGCAGTTTTCTCAGCAACTACTCATCGTAGATGCTTGAAATTTTAACACAATCTTCTCTGAGGCATGCCATATGGTGGGATACATTTTTGTTTAAATCGGATGTCAACTTCCTGTTTGTCTGTGTGTCTGTCCGTTTCATACATAACATATTTTCGTAGCAGTTTTCTCAGCAACTTCTTGAATGCTTGAAATTTTATTACCGACTTTGTTGAGGCATGCCATATGGTGGGTTTAATTTTGATATGAATCTGATGTCAACTTCATCTGCCTGTAATTGAACTTGTGTAAACAGTTTATTAACATGATAGTGCCTATTTACAACAGAGCAGGGGTATTACTAGTGAGCATTGGCTCACAGATTTCTTGTTCTTTATGGTCAATGCACATTAAAACCATGGATATTGAAAATCAATCACTGAAAGTGTGAAACCATTGTAACAGGGATCCCTATAAGCATGTTTTACTGAACTTCATATGATGTGAGAAATAGAATAGAATTCAGACTTCAGAGACTTCAGAGAATGATAAATGCATTAAGACAATGAATTTCTTATTTACTGAATGTTAATTTCTGAGACTGAGTATCCAACATTTATTGCTTATGTTTAGACATTAATAGAAGGCTTATTTTCGTTGATTTTATGAAATATGAAGTACACTGCATAAGGCTAGACATATGTATGGTGGATATAGTCATGCGTGCCCAGTAGTCGTGCACCATTTTGTTTGTTGTCAAAGGTTAGTCACGTGCTATGATATTACATCATAAACAACTGATTTTCAAAGACAAGAGGAGGAAGTGCCTACTCCAAAACAAAAAAGTTAAATATGCATAGGAAACATTTATTAATTAATCAAATAAACATTTAGCATCACTGAAGCCGCCATTTTGCTAATACTCTTTTTTAAGTTTCTAAATATATATACTCTACCTGCACGGAAGCGCCACCTATGGACGCGGCGAGCACATGGCTAATTAGCATAATCATACTTGATGGTCACTGGGTATTTCATTTTTTTAGCTCACCTCGACGAAGTCGAGATGAGCTTATGCTATACCCCCGGCGTTGGCGTCGGCGTCGGCGTCCCAGGTTAAAGTTTTAGGAGCAAGTCCATTCCCAAGTAACTATAAGCCCTACCTAAACCAAACTTGCATGGATGATTCATCTAGGGATGTACACTACCAGACTTGCTTCGGATGCTGGATCTGATCTACATTTTCTAGATGAGTGACCTGGTTAAAGTTTTTGGAGCAGGTTAAAGTTTTTGGAGCAGGTCCATTTCCACAGAACTATAAGCCCTACCGGGACCAAATTTGCATGGATGATGCATCTAGGGATGTACACTACCAGACTTGCTTCGGATGCTGG
Source organism: Saccostrea glomerata (assembly GCA_003671525.1). Classification (NCBI taxonomy): domain Eukaryota; kingdom Metazoa; phylum Mollusca; class Bivalvia; order Ostreida; family Ostreidae; genus Saccostrea; species Saccostrea glomerata. Next base: position 654,690 of record PRKT01000058.1, on the reverse strand, counting down.
ATCTGACCTACATTTTCATTCCCAAGTAACTATAAGCCCTATTTGGACCAAACTTGCATGGATGATTCATCTAGGGATGGACATTACCAGACTAGCTTCGGATGCTGTATCTGACCTATATTTTCATTCCCAAGTATCTATAAGCCCTAGCTAAACTAAACTTGCATGGATGATGTATCTAGGGATGGACACTACCAGACTTGCTTCGGATGCTGGATCTGACCTACATTTTCATTCCCAAGTAACTATAAGCCCTAGCTAAACCAAACTTGCATGGATGATGCATCTAAGGATGGACACTATCAGACTTGCTTCGGATGCTGGATCTGACCTATATTTTCCATACAAGAGACTTGGTTAAAGTTTTGGCTACAGATCAATCCGAATGAACTTGAAGACCTTGATATCTGCATTATTAATAGTTATGAATATTTGTTTACACTATACATATACATATTTTTCACGCTACAGGCTTAGAAATGTGTATATGCCATGTAAGGGGTTAAACACAACTTGCAAGAAAATTGTTGTTGGGATGAATACTAAATATTAAGAAAATATGATGTGAGATTTGCATTACTTAAACTGATAACATTCGTCAAGGTGAGCTTCGTAATCTTTGATTACCTATGTTTCCTTTTGTCAATAATCTTAAAAGATGACTTCATAAAAATGCTATAATCCTTATACTGAAATACGTAATTATTACATAGGAATACGTGCAAATAAGGAGTGATGAAAAACTTATGACTTATTGTAGAAAAACAGTGGTAAACCTAATTAAATCAAATAAATTCTAAAAATTATTGAATTGATCCTTGAAGAATAACATTTTAGTCACCTGAAATTTGTTTTTATTTTGTTTATATTTTTCTTGGCCTAATATTTGCTGCTACATTCGAGCGCAGGACTACTGGTTCAAAACAAATATGGCCAACGTAAACCTCACTTGTTTTGTGCCCCGATATTAAATTCAATAAAGCACTTAGAAATATTTTTTAAAACAAAAAAATTAGATAATTACACGGTAAGTTAAATATTGGATGAAATAACCATAAGTTTCATTTAAATTGTACTTAGCACTGATAGTCTCATAAGAGCACAACTACTGGGCACTGGAGGGTACATCAAAGATCCAGAAAAGATCTATTTTTCCTCCTCAGAATGCTGGATGAGTACTTTGCGGAGCAGATGAATGAGATTATCAGACAGTGTGCCAGGTCCAGACAGACCATGTTATTCTCGGCCACCATGACAGAAGCAGTGCAGGATCTGGCATCTGTCTCCCTGAAGCAGCCTGTCAAAATCTTCATCAACCAGAACACAGACGTGGCCCTGGGGCTCAGACAGGAGTTTATCAGGATACGCCCCAACAGAGAGGGGGACAGGGAGGCTATCATAGCTTGTAGGTCACCTTAATGGGAACATTATTGTACACAAGAATATAGAATATTGTTTGAATATCAGAAAAAAGAGCACACAAATTTTTTGCATTAATTTTAATTTCAGGACACTGAAATAAAATTCATAAATAATACATGTATAAAATAAGATACTTTTTTTTCAAGAATTTCACTTCATGACACATTTGATTTTCAACAAAGCATTGACTCATTAAAACTTGATGGTGTTAAATGCCTAATATCTTAGTCTACACAATGTTTAGATTTAAACAATGAAAAACTTCCTATCTTTTCACAGCTTTAGTCAGTCGTACCTTCAGAGACCACTGTATTGTGTTCATACAGACAAAGAAACAGGCCCATAGGATGCACATAGTTCTAGGCTTACTGGGCGTCAATGTGGGTGAACTTCATGGAAATCTGTCTCAAGCCCAGGTAAAAATTCTCTTTAAAATGTTATATAATTTCAAAAGTTACATAATTTCATTGAAAGAATTATTTGATATAGATGTCAGCGCTATATATAAATTAAGTCATCTTCAGAAAATTTTTCTCATTTCCCTCTTTAAAAAAAATTCCATATAAATTTCAGAGGTTAGAGACATTAAAAAGGTTCAAGGAATCAGATGTAGATGTATTATTAGCCACAGACCTAGCAGCAAGAGGACTGGATATTGAAGGTGTCAAAACTGTAAGTTATTTGTCAAAAAAAGTATGTCATTTGTTTTGAGTACAATATCATGTTTTCATCAAGATGGAGTGTACATTAATTTATAACCTTACATATATGTTCAATCTAAAGAGGAGTTTTCCTTGTCAGGTGATAAACTTTACCATGCCCAATACCATTAAACATTACGTCCACAGAGTGGGAAGAACAGCAAGAGCGGGTCGCAAGGGGAGGTAACTTAATCATATGTCAGTACATTTAGTCTAGAGTGGAACCTGTCTTATCCGGCAGGTACTGGGAAGCAAGTTTTATATAAAGATAAACAAGTTATTTGATGGCACAATGGAATGAAGTGGACAGTTTCCGCAAGTAGTACATACCGGTACTAGTACTAAAAACAATATTTTTAAAAATACATGTATTTGTGTCCTTTTTTTCGTAAGAAAATGTTCAGTAATCTTTGATTTTAAGTCTTTAAATTTAATTTTCAATGTGTTAATTTTATTTAATTTTTTTTGTAGATCAGTAACATTGGTTGGAGAGCAAGAGAGGAAGCTGCTAAAAGAGGTTGTTAAAAAAGCTAGAACTCCACTCAAAACACGGATAGTACCACAAGGTATTCTGTCATAATCCAGTATGCAGGATATTTAGAAATCCAAGTATTATAACATTGATTCATTTACTTCACACAAATTCTTGTCATATAAAGCATTGATTATTAAAATTGTTGTATTTACAACTGTTTTTAAATTTTTTCTACGTCAGCAAAAACATTACTTGGATTTCAAACTATACCTAAAAGTTTGTGAATAATACTTGAAAATGGTTCATAGTAGTTTAAATTAAGTTTAATTCTTTTTACGAAAGTGAAAAGTTAAAAAGTAGGAAAGTTCTTTAAAAAAATCAAAATTTAGAATAGGACATCAATCCATTTTAGAGGTGATATCAAAGTACAGAGACAAGATCAAAAAGCTGGAAAAAGACATCGCAGACATTGAGCAGCTGGAGAAAGAGGAGTCATTCATGAGGGCAACAGAAAACCAGATGAATAAAGCCAAGAACCTGCTGGAAAAGAAAAATGGATTGGACGATCAGAAAAGATCATGGTTCCAAACTCACAATGAGAGAATGCAAGAAAAGGGTAAATTTGTACTGCTCTAAAAAGAATGCACTACTTTTTTTTTGACGTCGAGCAGAGCTCAATAGTCATCTAGCTGGCATCTAATCTCAGAATTTTATGTGACCAAATATGTCAGTAGATGTATCCACAAAAAAAAATAGCAGTAGCAATACATCAATATCCCAGAAAATGCTCACAATGAATAATAACTTCAGAGTAAAATTGCATTAGTTATATCTGCAATTAATTCTGGTGCAAACCACACATACTTTGTTTTTTTTCACACGAGTAAAATTTCTAAAAAAAAAGCAGTGTGTCAAATGACATATATAACAGATCAGAAGTATAAAAATGAAAGATAAAACCCATCAGGTCATTAAATAATCGCAAAATGACATTATTATAGACACCAGAAAACTGAAAACAATATCAATATTAAATTTTAGGATTTCAAAGAATGAGTGCACTTTAGTACTTCATTTGAAACCTTTTCGGCTACCCATTTTAATTTTTACATTAGAATATGTCACTAAATTAATCTATGGTTATTGTGCAAGCATATGCTTTTGATATTTATGTCACACATATTTCTATAATTACAGACAGAACATGTATAAGCCTTAAATTCTGGAAATTTGAACGGGACCACTATTGAATTTAAGATACCCGCAAATAGGCAGAGACGCATGGATGTGGAATGTAAACAAAAGCACATATGATTTTTTTTGCAACCAGATGCTACACTACGAATTTAAATGATGAAGAGAGAGATTGTGTAGTTTCATGGTGCACAAATAATAAATGATTCTAGTGTTTAGGGATGGGGTAGATGTATCGCCTGCAGACCATAATACACAGGCGCCATGAGCCTATATTTACTAATCTCACTACCAATACCAGAATTCTATCAAAACACTCCACTCCTATCAAAAAATACTCAGTATAATAAGAGACATATAATCTTTGAACCTTATTAGAATTTGTGCAAAAATCTTCCATTGTTTGAAGTTGGATGTACGATAGATGGTGTCCGAATAAAAACTGACAAATGACAAACACAATGAAATGTTCAATGAAAAGGTTGGCATATCGAGTCATGGAATATCACATGAGTAAAGTTTTTCAAAAAATTAGATATGAGCCACAACTTGGCCAACATTGTCCTTTGGATATGTATAAGTTTAAGGATACACCAAAGGTTTTTTTTTCAAGATTTTTGGATAAGAAAACAACGCTAATCACTTATTTATAATGCCTGAAAAATTCTTGCTAATTATTAAAAGGTTTTCTAATTTTTTAACAATAATCACACATAAACACTGACATATGTGAATGTGCCGTTATTGAAGCTTCTGATTTGGTCTGTAACTGCCTGCTTCTGAAAAGAGCAATAAATCACTGTGACCACTTGGGGAATTCTTCACTAGCCACAAAGAAGTTATCAGTAATTAAACTACAGGGACCCCAGATTTAGGAAAGGAGATCTAACAGGTCATCAATGACCATGAAATAGGAGGTGGAGCTTAGCTCTTGCCATTTTGCCGGGAAATCTTTCTGATTCAGAATTGAACCTATTTTACTTCATTAAAAGCACATAAATAAAGAATAGAACCTCCCATTCTTGTGAATATGCATAGGAAATATGGATAAGTGACAGGTATCCAAAGCTGAATCTCCAAGGTGTCATATATTTCTAGCTTTGGCAGACTTTGTTGTGTAATGAGTTTTTGCCCTCTACTGTAAAGTAAGATCAGACAGTTGGTGGTATTATTTCAAAGGATTTAGCTCCCTTATTTCTTGACCAATTTCTCTGAAAACTGGCCAGATTAATGCTCTCAAATGTGTCTTCACAAAACCATTTCTCAGATTTTTGATATCTTGCTCAGTTCTTGAATTATTGGGGGAAATGTAGAATTGGGCTAATAAATTGGTTACATTGAAAGACAAATGGATGTAACTTTTGAATAAGAAGATTTATCAAAAATCTGAGATACGGTTTTAAAGTTCAATCTTTAATCTACACTGAGGCAAAATTTTGAATACAAAAAAAGTTGATTTATAAAATATAAATGCAGTAATATTTACATTAAAATATTAATAATATTTTAATAAGATAAAAATGAAAGTTTATATTAGGATCATTAAATAGGAAATTTAACAAGCTTTCAAATGATATATACTTTTATTATGTTATCTTTGATAATGAAAGAATTTACAAGCAAATTAAATTTAGCCTTTTGGAAACCTTTGGTGTATCTTTGAATCAAAATACACATTCTGTGCAAATGAGACCAATGACCAAGTTGTGGCTCGATGTAAACAATGTCATTGAAAACTGGTATGCATATGAATAACAATAGAAATAGTGTTGCTCGCCTTTATTTTTCAAAATTGTTTTTTTTATGTTTGACATCATTGAAGCCTTTCAGGCTTTTGATTTCTTATCAATTTCTTTTTTATGTTTTGATTTTTTTTCTCTTGAGTTTGCCCCTCCCCCCTTTTCAATTTACTTCCACCGCCAATGTATTTGCAACTGTTTGAATGTGTGTAAGTGATATAAGGAATAAATTAATAATATACATGCCTTTAAATTGCAAGCAGTCACAGACCTATGTACTAACCTGATGCAGTACATGTACCAGGAATCAATGCTAAAAATACACTGGCTACACAGATGACATAAAAAAAATTTTAATGTTTATATAAAGATTTCATCAAAAAAAAATTGTTAGTAAAAAAATCTGTTTGAAGTTGTTTAACAATAATTGATATTTAATATATATGATCTTAGCTGATAACTATTGGTAAAAATTCAACATAACACATATGGTAAAACTGTTCAAATACTGTATACAGGGTTATTTTCGCCCTTTCACTCTTGCAAACAATTTTGCTCCGTTTTTAATTCGCCCAGGCCTAGTTTTGTTTAAGAAATTATACTGTATTCTTTGAATTCGCCCCGTTTTAAATTCGCCCAAATGAGGGTAGGGCGAAAGGGGCGAAAATAAAACGAGGGGCGAAAATTTCCCTGTGTACAGTATACATGTATATTACTAAGTAAAATATCATAAAGTAATTTTTTTTGTTATAAGTGTTAATGAATGTGATTCCTGTAATCCAGACAGTTGATTTTATGAAACAATTACAAAATGTAGTCATGACTTTTATAGAAAGTAAAAAAATTATGGTGGATATTTTCATACATTTATACACCATAAATGCTTTGTCATTGCCAGAATAATAATCACTGTAGATACTTGTACACTGTCAGTGTGTTGGTGAGATATTGTCCTACATAGAGATTGTTCTCATCATCCACACACACAGTACGGGGAGTGTATACCCCTTGTTGTTGTGTGAGTAATAGAGACAAGAACTGACCATCCTTATCAAGGAGGTTAACAGTGTTACTGACAACATCACACACCAGGATGTGACAGAGGACATCAGTACAGATTCCATAGGGACGGAACCTTGACTTCTGACTTGTGTAGGAGAACCTGTGTTGTCCTGATTTATTCACCACCACCACTCCATTAAAATAGTCTGATGTACAGATATCTCCATTGATGTTTTCTGTGATGTAGTGTGGTTTACTATACAGTCCCTGTCCTTTGCTATCCGTCTGTATGTTCTGTAGTTCTTTTCCTGTCTTGTTGTACCTGGTGACTTTAGCCTCTCTCTTTGTCCACATCCCCACCAGTAAGTCCCCGTTGATGTGGGAGGAGTGTATGCTGATTGGTGACCAGTCTCCAGTTTTAATGAATTCAGTGATATTGTTATCCTGTGTTATCCTATTGATGACTTTCTTGTTTTGGTCTGTAAAGATCAGATTCCTGTCCTGTGACACTGTGTGGTAACCTTGATCTCTACCACTGGTTATTATCTTCTGTATCACATTCCCCTGTAGATCTGTTTGGACAAGATTAACATACATGTCACTGATCCAGAGTCTGTCTGATTGATCTAGAGATACATGGCATACATCATCAACAGCTGGTACATTTAATGCCCTGACCTTGGTGACAGAGGCAGATAGAGACATTGTTTGTTTCTTGTCAGATTTCTTTCTGTCTTCTTTCATCTGTTTATGTATACCCTGGGTAGGTTTCATTGCTGTTTTGCAGACACTTTCAATGGGCCTTATTTCTCTCTTCTCAGCTTTAGTGTTTGGGGTATGTATTTTACCAAGTAATTTGGTGACATCACTTTTGTTGTATTGACCAGCAGTAAATTCTGGTGTGACTGGTTTTGTTGTCTCTGGTATGGATCGGATCTTTGGTTTCTTTTCAGACATTAATTTCTGGGGTTCTGTAGAGGACAGGTATCTATGGAGCTCTATGACAAGGTTATCAAGATAAGTGATGTAATCATCCATGGTCTTGTTTTGGGTGTTTAGATCTTCTAACAGTGAATGCTCTATCTGGTCTAACTCCTGCATGTTCTCAGATACGACTGTGTCCACCAGACTTTTCAGGGACTCACCTTCAGACTTCATGGATGTTCTAATGATATCTATGATATTTTTGATTTCTGAGGAATCTTTTTTAATTTCTCTCTGTAAATCTTGTGATGTGGGGAGAAAATACTCTTGGATTTTGAAGATTTCCTCTTGAAAGTCTGCAATTTTTTCGGCATAAATTGTCTCTAGATCAGTGAATATATGCCCCCAGTGTTTTTGCTGTGTGGCACATTTGGAACATACTGAAACTTGGCATTCTTTACAGAGCATGTCCACATCTTTAGTGGGATGGTTCTTGCATTTCTCTACAGGAAGTTGTCGTTTACGTTGCTGGTAAAGGACCACCTCATGGTTCTTGTTTTCTGGACTTTTCAGATGTTCCTCACTGCATTGTTTGCACAGTCTTTGATGACAAGGGTTGCAGTAGAACTCACAGTTTCTTTCACATTCTTTAATGCCGCATTCTAAAAAGTGCTGGGCATTGATAGGAACATCCACTTTAGACAACGCCATCTGTAAATGATAAAATAAGGTACAAAGAAGGGGACATGGGAATGTGTTTTATAATGCATGGAGTAGGAATATAAAATATTACTGCAATAACAATGACATATTCATATCTCCATACAAGCTTTTAACATTTATTAATTAAAACACATGATCTGGCACAACAAGTATTCAAATTCCCCTCCCCCAGCATTACTCCAATCATAAAATAATTAATTTAAAAATGATTTTATTACTTACAGCTTTTATGAATGACCTATAAATGACTTTATTTACTTACTTTGGAATGTGGGAATGAGATTTGAGGCGAGACTTAAACGATATTTGTTGTAATTTACTTCCTGGTTGGAGATATTATTTATAGATTTAAATGTCACGGTGGGAAAGGGGGAAGGCACAAAGGTCTCGTCATAATAAATAGCACTAAAAATAGTATAATGTCTACTTATTTAGTAGAAATCATAAATAGCAGGTACAAATTTCTTAAATGCATTGCTTATTATACATGTATTTGATTATGACTTCTCAAAACAGAAAAAAAAAATTTTAAAAGGTTTTTGACGAAAGTCTCTGTACAATGTGTTTGCAAGACAATACACTCGTATTTTAGTTTTCAATTTAAAATGGTACAAGAAAGCCTAATTTTTATATCTACATTTGCTAATATTTGTCTTAGATGAACTATTTGAAGAGAAAATATTTTCAATTCTGTATAAATCTAATTGGGGTCATAGCGCGACAAAATGGCTCATAGAGATGATCTCTTGTTTATATAAATTACTGTCTGGTTTTGAAACTACCATGTGTAACATTTTTACAAAGTACAAAAAATTAATAATTGGATTCGCTTAGGTTTCCTTACTAAGAATCACCATTTTTAGAGTATATTGATTTCCTTTATAGGAAAAGCTCTATATGAAGATATACCGGTGCCAATGGATAGTTGACAGCTTAAGATACATGTACTAAAGTACTATCATATTTAAAAATTTAAGTTAAATCTGATGGTTAATTTGTTGACAGGAAACGAAATGAAACGAAACGAAATTTACCAAACGAAACATACCGAAACAAAATAAAAAAGAAATGAAATGAAATCAAAACGAAACATACCGAAACGAAACAAAACTTTCAATTTGTTTTTCAAATCAAGGAATATAATTATATATGGATAACACCGATAAATTATGCTCCCTTCTTTCAAATTTGGAAAAATTGTTTACAGAATTAAGACAGACAGATGGACGACAGACACCTAATTATCGCATAAGCTCTTCCATTCTCTGACCAGTATGGCTAAAAATGACATCATTTGCTTGAAGAGACTTCTTTCTTGTTAATTAAATCGTTTTAGATGTCTTTGGTCGAGGTTCTTTAATATTTCCATTTCCAATTGTTTTCCCTATGATAAACACTATGAAAGTGAATTTTGTTAATTTCTCCGTGATTCCTGTGGCATGTAAATTTCTCTATTGAAATACTACTGAAAGGTTAAATGTCAACCTGCATGTATATATCACTGGCGTATTAATACAATAAAGAAAAATAGACGATTTTTTTTTTCAATTGTTTACTAAGTAATTAGATATGTATATCTTTTATCAAACAAAATAAATAATGAATCATCTTCAGATCAAAAGCAAGTCACTAGCGCAACGCTGTCCACTTTCACCTAGGTCTCGCAAGACCGAGAACCCCACTTCCGTAAACATGGTAAACAGCCCATCTGAACCACGTGGAGAAATTGGCATTGCCACATAGATCTTCTCTCCATCATCTGATACAGACATTGTCCCTCAGTCATTACCATCCGACTTCTTAAGCAACGCAACTTCCTCTGCTATTTTAACATCCACACAAATCTGTTTCCTGACCATGCTGACCAACTCCCATTTCATCAACTGCATTGCATTCAATATGGCTGTGGAGAAGTGACATAGGGCCTATACACGTGTTTGTGCTTCCGACAACTTAAATCTTGGTCACATATATAATTAAAGTTAACAAGATTGCTTGGATCATAATTTAGAATTCTTTTTTTTGTGTTTTTTTTTGTAAATATTGATATTTGACTACAGTAACTAAATAATCAAAAAAATTGTTTCGTGTTTTATGGGACTATTTTTTTAATAGTAAAATTTGACGTCATGGGGCCTCGTGCATTTCAAATCTACTAAATTAAACGGTATTTCGATTTATCTTAAGATTGCTATTTAGAGTAAAAATGGAAATATAAGGAATCACTGTCTAGTTAGGAGAGTATGCCAGGGACATCAACAATAGTGGGAAACATGGGATAATTTTAGCATAACGGGCTTTGCCCGTTATGCAAATTATCCCATGTTTCCCACTATTGTTGATGCCCTGGCATACTCTCCTAACTAGACAGTGATTCCTTAATTATAAACCACTCATTTTTTCCTCGATTCAAAATAAGACCGTATACGTAGATAGGATATACAAGCTTCTGATTGGGGTTATAAGTGAACGATAAAACCAGAGACCTCGGAATGGAATACTTGAAGATCTCTGGTTTTATCCTATGTTTAAGGAGGCTGGGGGTCAACAAATTAACCACCAGATTTTCACTTGATTTTTTAGGTTTGGTATCTTAAGCTGTCAACAATTATTTAGTTTTAAAATTTGATCATTTTTGTATATCTTTATATGAAACTCTTCTTCTAAAGGAGGTCATAATAGTCTGAAAATGGCCACAACCCCCATCCCCTTTAAAGACATTTGCAAAACACAGTACAGTAACTTTATTTCTACCCTTACATAAACGAGTCAATTTACATATAACACATTAATTTTGATAAATATGATATATCATTATATCTATATGAACAGCTGATGAATAAGGGCTGAAAATAATTGTCAGACATAAAAATTAGAAAATACTATACATATTGATAATATACATGCATAGTATGCTTGCGCATATTTGCGGCTGGCAGCAGTTCATACAGGTAAATACATCATTAGAGAAAAGAGCATATTTTATTGGTGTTTAAATTTTATATTAACAAGTGCTTGAACTAAATAATTTTTTATGAAGTAGAAAAATCCACATGCAGTTACTGTGACTGTTACACAAATATAATTATATACCTTGATTTGAAAAAAAAAACAACATTTTGGAAATCAGTTTCGTTTCGATAGGTTTCGTTTCGGTAGATTTCGTTTCTATTTCGTTTCGCACTTTACAGGTACCCAACAAATTTAGGACTTGAATATATTTCATGCTGCTTTTCCTAACTTGAATGAATTTTTTTTCAGAGGCATTAAGACTAGGAGAATTTAATAAATTACCTAAAAATAAAAAGAAGACAAGTAAAGAAAAGAAGAAGGCACTAACGGTATGTTCAAATGTATCACTGATTTTACAGAGAACAAAGTTACACTGTATCTCCCTTCTTACCAGATTTAGTCTCAAAAAATGACAAAATACTCAACAGTGTAGTAGTATTTAAGAAAATATCTATTCAGGAGGTCTTAAGTGAAAAATGCTTATTTAAGAAAAATTGTTTCTAGGCAGAGGATAGGGTAAATCATGAGATCCAGAAGTCCCAGGAGTACGCCATCCGAAGCAGTAAGAAGTCATTCAAGCAGAAAAAGATCCGAGCAATCAATGAGGATGACACAAGTAGCAGTAAGTATGATCTCTGATAGATTCAAAATTAATTCTGTCAATTTGTTGTTTCTGATTGTTTATCTGAACTTTATAAATACTAGGAAAATATTTGTTTTTACTTTACCTTAATAGAATAAATTTTGGAAAGATATCATCAGTGTACTTGTATAATGTAGCTAAATACTTTTTACATGTATTCTATGTAATTTCATATTAGTCTTTAAAAGACTGAATGTAAATTTTAAGTCTATAATTAGAAGTTAAAACTCAAAATGAGTGTACATTGCAAAATTTTAGGAGGAGCTTTAATTTTATCACATACATTAAACCAAGTTATTTCCCTTTGAGTGTAATAATTCCATTGAGTTCCTACTCCAGTTGTAAAAAAGAGGATTGTATTTTTTGACTTGGGAATGAGTTAAATTTGGCCCTACATGGAGTTGCGGAAAATCCCTGGTATATGTGTAACATTCATTTTAATGTGATTAAGCTCTATATGATTTATTGTGTGTTTAAGGACAGGGCTAACCTAAGCTGCATCAGGTGATCTGCTGCCCAATCTCATTCACTTTTGTGAATATTGTTTTTATTTTGTCATGCAGAAAAGAAACTTGCATGCTTTCATTTCTTAGAAGCTCAATTAATTAAATTTGAAATTTGAGAGAGTGCAGTCAGTGTAGATAAGGAGAAATTTTAGCAAGGATTTAATTTTGGCATTATTAGCAAGGCTGCTGAGATCCGTAAAATTGAACATTGCTAAAAAAATAATTACATTTTACTTGTACTGACATCTTTAGGGAGCATTTTAAAATTGCTAAAATTACTTCTTGCTAAAAATAAAATACCAGTTTTTAAGAAGAAATTGCTAGATTTGCATCTGGCTAAAATTTCCACTTGTACAGTATTTCTCTTTATTATTTTATTTCTGTGAGACTAAAGCATTGTATTTATATTAGAAATAAAACAAATTATTTCAAACCTATCAAAAAGTAAGTAATTTTGAAAAGTATTGATAGAAACCGTAATGTATGAATGAAGTTTTACCTTGAATGAATTGTTATTTCATTTTTTGCACTAATTAATGCTACATGAATGAATGGATGCCTTAATTTAATTTGATTTATTCCTCTACAATCTCCCAGGATTAGATGCTACAAAACTGGTGTTCTTTTATATATGCTTCACCTGATATATTTTCTATTGAAGATTTTTTTAGAATCAGTTGCTGCAGATTTAAAAACAGAAAAAAAGTTTTAATGGAGATTTTTTATTCTTTTCTTTCTTTTATTAGATAAACAGCAGCAAAATAAGAAAGGCAAAAAGAGGAAATCTGCTTTTGATCAGGAACTGACAAATACAGGGAAGAATGCCATTAAGAAATTCAGATCAGGGTAAGCTGTACTCTTAGGGTAATTAGCATGCCCTAAACATAACAAGGAGCCATGTCAAAGCTTCAATGGATTATATAATTAATGAAGTGGCTGTTGATTTTAATACTTATTACATATTCGGAGAAATTTCTTTGTTTATGTGTGAATTTCATGTTGACTCTGGTTAAATATAAATATTGATCACATCCAAGTAGCAAAATATTGCTCCTTCTTATGCAAACAATTAAAGCTTTATTTATGGAATTGAATGTGGCAAAGAGCAAAAATTTGTATCGATATAAATGAATTATGTAATATAATAGATGCTGTTTTGTCACAGGGTATTCTGTATAATGAAATATTCATTGGGACTATGTCTCACTCGATTGGTCAGGTTACAAATGGGGGCTTATATAATGGGGTTTTTAAAAGTGGATGATATTGATAGGATGTTATTTCATGTGTGTGTGACCCAGCCACTCCTTCTTGTTCTAAAATTATTTATTAAAGCAGTAATTAGAGAGACCAATGCCATAAAATAAACATGGGTGAAAGTTACAGTAAAGTTTTTCCTGTATCAATTTGAAAATATTTTTGATGGTCTCATCAGTTATTGAGGAATGAGCAATGTGTACAGCATATTTTATTTATAAATCCATGCATGCAATGTTTGAAATTTTGTCACCAATGAAATATCTCAAGTTCTTGAAATTCATCTTGTACTTCAAGATTTCTTGAACATGAAAGTAAGTTAGAAGTTCCAACCTCTTTTATTCATTTCTTTGAACATCAATATCTTGAAACCTTGATATAAGATTTTTTTTTTGGTCCCATCAAGTAAAAAAAAAAAAAAAAGGAAGTATTACCGTACATTTTAGAGTGTGCTATCACATCACAGAAAAATTCGTAATTATTTTAAAATTACCCTTATGCACTTATTCCCTCCCCCTCCCTACACTCACAAAGACACACAACAAATAAATCTAAAATGTGTATAGAATGACTATCACTATGATTAAGGATTATGAAATACATCCATTGATCAATTTTTTAATGCTCCTTTCTGTATATTTTGACTTTTTAATAGACCATCATTTAAAGAGAAGAAAGAACTTGGATTACTGGGGAAAAAGAGAGGGAAGAAACCTGCAGGACCATTTAAAGGAAAAAAGAGGTGAGCTTTAGAAATTACTGTAGAGCACTAAATTTTCGCGACACCTTATTTTTGCGAGATAGTCACTGACTCTTGATTAGCAAGACAAAATTTTCACGAATTGTGGTTATTGCTCAATATAATCTTAAGGAATACTATTATACGGGAGAATTTAATTTTCGCAAGCACACTGTCTCTCGTAATTACGCGAAAATAAAGGGGGGGGGGGGGTT
>PRKT01000058.1:577354-639589 GCA_003671525.1 Saccostrea glomerata | reverse complement strand
GGGGGGGGGGGGGGTAGTGACTTTGTTATAAAAAATCACTGGGACCTCCTTTGCTAACTGAGATTCTTTATTTACAAGCATGATCATTATAGCCAAAATTTACTGTATTTCATTTCTTTTCTTTTTTCTTTTAAATTGCAGAAACTTTAAACTCAACATTTTTCTTTTCAGAAGGTGATACAAATGAAGAGACTGCTGATTGTTATATAACATGTTTTAATTAAAGATATGTATACAAGTGAACAGTCTTGTTCTTTATTTTGTGATTTGTTTGTGAAATGGAAGTTCATTATGACTTTGCACTCTGTTTCGCATTGTTTGGTTGATTTCAGTTTCCAAACAGACATGATTACTTTCATAAACATACCACTCCTTCCAGATCGCTGTGGTTAGACTGAAAAAAGGACAAACTAAATTCTCGGAAGTAATAAAGTGTTTATAGATTAGAATTCAACTAAAGAATGATATTATTTTCAATGGATCTTTAAAAATATTGTCCATGTTGTCAATGCTCTCATTATTTAGAACAGAGATGCTTCATCAACAAATACTGGTTGTTACCGTTGTTGAAGCGACCCTAACATTTTTCGTTAGGAATAGTCATTGTTTGTGCTAATCTGATTGGCCATCTTTGTCAACTTCCTCTTGACAACATGTAAACAAAAGGAAAGAATAGGAATCAGCTAAGGGATTGACAGAAGAGATCTGAATGAGCAAGGTCTGATGTACTCTTATGGTAATGAGATATAAATCTGGCTTCAATTGAACCATAAACCTAAGATTTTAAACAAAAAAATATTTACTTTAAGGTGATATTTAAACTCCTCATCCCTCAGTGAACAAAGAGGTGACCAATTTACTAGTGCTTTGGATGGAGGTGAAGTTATTTGATGTGATTGTTTATGTTCTGTATAACTTATTTGACAGGGTAATGCTAGTCTTTTGTAAAGCTCTTGAAATGAGTATGTGAAGTTGTGTCCAACAAGTGTAAAGAAATTCAAGTACCATCAAGATAAATATTAATCAGAATTCTGAAGAATGAACTACAAAAAATAAAAGTACTCAGTACCGCTTAAATTACAAAAGTACATGATTATCACAAGACTAAGGGAGGAAACATTTGCACCTTATCTAAGATGTTTGCTGAGAATGTAATTTTTCATTTTAGGTATTCAGGGTGAAATTCACCCAAAGAAATTGTACAATGTTTTAAATATTGGATTAAAATCATTTCTAAATGCTTTAAATTCAAATGAAAAAATATTAAAGAACATTAAAAGGTTCTTTTAATTTACAAGGAGGAAAGATATAGTGTACAGATTATTTATGCCCCTGTTATATAAGATTTTGGGGTAGCTTATGTCCTGTCTGTTTATCTGTCTGTGTGTTAGTGAGCAAAAACATTAACCTTGTCCTTAACTTTTGATTGGTTGGAGCTATGACTTTTACATTTTGTGCATTCCTTAATACAAGATCTTTGGGTACAAACATATATGACCTGTTGATCTTGACCTTCAAGTTTGATCCACTTATACAAAAATTTACCAAACTTTAGCATTGGTAATTTCTTTTGAGTAGCTGGTGCTAGGGCTCAATTTTATATGTGTATTGCTTGTATTAATTTTTGACCCTTTATTGTGACTTTAAAGTTTGACCCACTTTTAAAGGTCTTAACCTTGGTCATACCTCTCAAACAGTTAGTAATAGAGCTTTTGTAATTCACAAGTATATTACTTGTGTCATGCCCTTCCTTTGGATATCAACAAGATTGTTCTTTTGATCTTGGAGTTTGACCTATTTTTCAAAAACTTTAACCTTTGACATGGCTTTTCAACATTTAGAGCTAGAACTAACTAAGTATAATATTTCATATGTGTGTTTCTTGTGGAAAATGTTCTCCTTGGTACCATTTATTTTGACCATTGAACCTTTGATTTTGACCCACTTTTAAAAATTATAACCTTGGCCATAACTCTACTCTTAGGATACCAACAACTTCTTTCCATTGTCCTCCGCGTTCGACTTACTTTCGCAAAAACTTTAAGCTTTACCATAACCTTTAAACTGTTGGTTTTAAAGCTAAAATAAAAAAAAAACTTCCCTCCAGGTACCACTAATTTTCGTTCTTTGATACCATTGTCTTGACCCCTTGACCTTGGAGTTTGACCCCACTTTTAAAAACTTTTAATCTGGTCCTAGATTTGAATAGATGGTGCTAGGACCATGCTATTCTACTGAAATATTCATTTAAACAAGTCCTTTCTTTGGGTAACAACATTTTTTATCTCTCGACTTTGCTTTTGAGCCTTCACCAAAGGTTGTCATATTGACCATAGTGTTTCACAATCACATTTTTTTTTTGTTTATCGCAAAATAAAAAAGTCACACGGAAATCTGCACACAAATATTCAGCTTTACTCGTACCTCGTATTGATTCAATCATATCTCTACAATTTTATGACTATGATATGCTAAAAAAATATATGTGCAATTCGATCATTGAGTTTATCTTTCATTTAACCTATCTGCACTGGACTGTTATTCTCACTGGTTAAAAAAATTAAGTTATTATTGGTAGTTGTTCGTCTGTCATGAATCATTATATAAGGTTACGATTGATATTTTTTTTAAGAAAACACGTATACAAAAAACTTGAGCGATCATGTAGTAACCATGATTCGTTATCAAACAAATTACTCCAAGTTGCCACACAATCTAAACATTTACACTGCTGGGTATGAAGTTTTGTCATCGAAGAGATTTGCATCGGATCAACTCCTGGTAACTATTTCTTCCTTAGGCCACGGAAAGCTTGTTACTCGACTGTTGTCACCGACCACAGCATGCAATGGATGTCGAAATACACTGTACATATATGCTCCATACTACACGGTGTTTAAGAAACGTTCATGAGCACAATAAAAAAGCCTACTAACAAGGTAATTAATCTTCCTCTTTTAGCAGATGACGACCCATGAAAGACAACAATTGAATTCCTCTGTGTTTTGTTAAAGAACCTTTGATCAACCATATGCCCTTTTAATCTATAAAACATCAAATTAGGACTCCTTGGCCTTATCGTCCAGTACGCCACATTATTGCGGTTTAATCCTCGCCATGGATAGCACATTGTCAGACGTGCCAGTCAGGGGCAGGATTAAGGCGATAATCCCATTGTTGTGATGAATAGCTGTGCTCATAATACCAATTTAGATTGATTTATCTAACTTAAACTTTTAATCGAGATAGAGGTAAAAATGCTCCCCGTGGCGTTAACCGTTTATTGACACTTGAAAGAAAGATTTTAACTTTTACACTTGCACCACATTCTATGATATGCGCCCAATGTTTTATGTGTCAAAAATAGGGCTTCAGTGGATTATTTTTAGTTTTTTGTAGTGGTTTCTGTTTTGTATAATAATTTGATTTTTTGATGATAAACGAGAATAAAGAGCTTCAGAATGGTTTTGCTCTTTTAGTCGGCACCTGGTCTTTGACATCATCAAGGTTAACCTCCGAGATTACTGCGAATGATCAGAGAGTTTTTGGGAGACAATTGGACTACTAAGATTCTAGAATGAAACACATGGAGATAAAGAACAGTATTCAAGATCAAAAGTCCATAAAACAGTACAAAATAGGAGCAGAGCAAAAACGGAACTCTAACACATCAGAGGTGGGATCATGTACCATGGAGGAGTGAGCATCCCCTGTCGACCGGTCACATCGACTGTGTGCTCCTTGTCATGATCGGAAAATTACAAAAAAAATCCGTCGTCAATTCAGTATATAAATAATGGACGAACAATTAGTATATGAAAAACGTCCGTATTTTGACTCAATGATAAATTGTATTTGCTGACAAGGTCATTTAAGCGTCTCAGACATGTATTTTTTACCTATCAGAAATTTAATTTACGAGTGGTCATGTGCACCCTAAATTTCAAGATTTTCAGAAAAAGACAAAATAAATAGAAAAAAATTCGTGTTTTAAAATTAAACGTTTTTTTTTAAATTTATATTTCGGGATTTATTTAAAATGAAATTTTAAAAGTGTAATTGAATTTAACATTGTCAAAATATATGTAGTACGATTTGAAAATAAAATGCAATTGTAGTTGAGAAAGCCATCTGTCTAGCAATTCGTTCAGACTAGTCCATCTGTACTGGAACATCAAACAGAATTCTATTGTTTTTATAAACCTGCAAAGCGATTCTGAACCCAGAGCAACAAAGAACAAAGAACCTAAACTGAAGAATTAACCATTTTTTTGTCTGCCAACTTTGCCGAGGGCCATGATAGATCAATCTAAATGTAAGCTGCATCTCGGTCTTTCATTTTCAAGATAAACATGTGATATAAGTGGAATCCATTTCAAACTCGTGTTAAAAATGCCCTTGATATAATCAAATTTCACTGGCATTTATCTTAATGAGATGGTATACCCTCTGGTAATTCATCATTAAGTAATTAGTGACTATACTAATGATTCATTGACTGTTTGGTTGTAAATGCGTCATGATTTGAAACTTTTAGGTAGATTGTAATGTTTGCATGCAATATTAATTGGAAAAATTGCTTTTGTTTAAAAAAAATATGATCATCTAGTTAATGTTACATGTTGGATTTTTTTTGCGACATTCACAATGACGTATAAATGTCATTACCCGAATTGCAACAAAACAATTTTGTCTTCAGTTTCCATCCGGATGCATCCCACTGTTTTTGAACCCATGCAAAAATAAATATCGTTTAATTGCAATAAGGTTAACTTACAGAAAAAGCCTACGCCAAGCTTTGGAAACCGCGAAATCAAAATCGTACGAAAGTTTTACAAACCAATTTGTATTCTAGTTACATGTATAAGACTAAGTCATATCGCATTCAAAAGTCCACTGCACAAATACGATATTTTTTATTATCCCCTCGCAATGGAATTGGAGGATAGAGTGACACATAATTATGAAATGGAGGTGACGTATTTTGCATCGAAATTCATGGCAAATGCTGCTTTTGATAAATAGATGCTCATTGCTCTTACGAGGAGATGCTTTGCTTCGCAGCAAAAAGGCTGAATTGTATAGCACCTTTTATTTATTTATTATACAGAAGTTACGGTGTCATTTTATAAGTTTGTAAAAATTAATAAATATAGATAAATAAATTAATATGGTAAAATTCTTTGGGTTTTGAATTCTTTCCACAGTCCTCCCTACCGTGGGCGGATAATAATGGGCTCATGTATGTAAGTAAAGAGTAAGTCAAAATTCTCGATGTTATCCTTATCGGTTCTATCGGTTTACTTCTTTCATGAGTTCTAGCCTTGCGCCAGAGTATCAAATAACAGAAGTGGATGGTCGTATTTCCTGCAATTACAGAATTACATCTAATCATAGTGTTGTCTTTCTTCAAGAAATGCACATGGTTCAAAACATAAAATAGACTGCCAGAAAATGATACCATCTCCATTGATCATTCTTCTAATTTTAGAAAATAATTAGTGATTTTTTTTGCAAGAAAACCTATCAGATGGTATATTTTCTCTCAGGTATTAGATGGAAAAGTGCACGCCACTCTGTAACCCAAAGATATGTTAAAGAATAAAATCTAGAGTGTTATGTAAACTAAGGATAGCAATTAACCGTCTTTTAATTCTCGTTTATAATGACTATGACCGATTTCCCGGCTTAATCCATCGTTGTTTATGTTATTGTGCTGCACCAAGCAACGTTCAATTTTCAAAATATTGACAAAGATGCCAGTGTGCTATTGGGCAATATGGAATTATATTTTTTGACTCCTGTTGGGAAATTGTCTTCTAAAAAATCGGCATTGATAACCCCTCGTATTTATAATGTATTAGAATTTTAAATCAATTTAAAATTACGGTTCCCATTTCATTATTTAAAAAGAAAAAAAGAAACATGTCACACTTTAAGCTGTTTGTGAAATCAGTTCTATATGTAAATACAAGTTTCAATAAAATAAAATTTAAAATCGTTTATACTTGTAATTTAAGATACATTTGAAATATTCTGATGTAATACAGACTGCAAAGGAGGATAGGCATATTTGGTGTGCAATCTGCATGAATTGTTTGTACGAATCATTCAGGGTCCACTCAGATTTGGCCATTTTTTTTTTCTCTCCAGATAATTGATAATTTGCTCGTTTCTTTTATTACGTTAAGAGACGGCTCGGAGACAGGAAAAAAGGGTTTGGTCAGGACATATGTCAAAATTATAAACTTCGCTAATTAATCAATATATAGAGTTTCGCCACCCTATCAGAACGTCAGAACAGATTCGACCATTACCATACCTTGTCCTTTGGAATTTTCCCAACTGATGACAAAACAAGATGCTATGTCACTTAAAAAACTTTGTATGTTTATATTAAAAATATATGATTTAATTTGTCCTCCATAATTTTTTCTCCTCTTTTATTTCATTTTATACACGTATCATACGTGAATTTTCTCTTTTTTCTTTTTCCCACATTGCCATTTTCTGATTATGTATATCATTAACTTATACCTCTGACCTGAATATATTTATGCTAGTCCTCCATAATTTTTTCTCCTCATTTATTTCATTTTATACACGTATCATACGTGAATTTTCTCTTTTTTCTTTTTCCCACATTGCCATTTTCTGATTATGTATATCATTAACTTATACCTCTGACCTGAATATATTTATGCTGTAAATATTTTTCATTGTCCTCATGTACCATGTATTTTAAATGGTTTTGAGAGAATAAATGAACTTGAACTTGAACTTGGAAGAATAGACATCCTTGCTTATCATAATGATGCCCTTGCCTTGTTTGCTTAAAATCAAATATCAAAAAAAGATTTTCAAAGGAAAATACATACCAAAATAAAGCTAATGGCTCAAATGAGCTAAAAAGAAGGTTCCTAAAAAGAATGGAAGAGGAAATGACTTACGAGAATCAAATTTTTAAATTAATAATTTAACATTATTTCAAATCAACTGCAAATTCGGATTCAGTTGGCCATGTAAAAAAGATAGTGCATGTATACTTTCCAAGACTAGAAAGGGTGAGGTTAAAAACAAGTTTTATGTTAGAAGTTTCTATAGCAAAAAATTCTACTAGTGTACGGTAATTATGCTTAAGAATATCGGTTACAACTTTAAGGACAACCAAGGACGTTTGATTTACATTTCGAAAGAACGAATGCACCAGGAAAAATAAAACATCCGAGATAATTTAACCACTTTTAGTAATCTGATTTTCCATTGGTTGAAATACTTAAAGTATATTTGTTAAGCATATCAACATGTTAAAAAAAAATTTCCTCTTGCACAATTTCTTCTTCTAATATTTTTTCTATTCAAAATATTTTTCGCAATGTTAAAATCGTAGAATAATATAGTCTCATCACTTGTATGTTTTTAAGATTAAAATGATTATGAACATATAGGTTTTTTTTAATGATGTGGATAAAAAAATCAATATCCCATCCCCCATCCAATCCACCACCAAGGATTTTCGATTAGCTAATTCCTGGCCTCGTGTTCCCAAAAAATGAAAACAGGCTTTAAAAGTAAAATAAAAATTAAATTAATAAAACTTTTGAAAAAATGTTACGAAAAATGATTAAAGGGAAACAAAATTTGCATCATTTTTTGAAATTCGAATTTTATACATAATTATGAATTTAAAGAACATATTTTAAATAAAACTTGAATAAAGACATTTAAAATGAAAATGTTGACATAAGTCTGCTCTCAGTTTATGGTCTTGAGATACATTGTATTTGGTTAAATTCCAATTTTATAAGACCTATTTTTTTATTCATATGAAGCAGAATTTGTGCAAAATCTTATGCGTGAAAAGAAGAAAACATTTGCTGTGGCCTTCAACTCGCGATCGACATTTATAGATACATATCGACGACCTATCGTCAATAAATAAAGGTAATTTCCATTCTTATGTCGATATGATATATCTTGGTGAGCCTGAGATAAAAGATGCCACAAAGTCTGACACATCCGTTTCATATGGGTACTTGTAAAGTGCGAAACGAAATAGAAACGAAACGAAACGAAATCTGCCGAAACGAAACGAAATCTACTGAAACGAAACGAAACATACCGAAACGAAACGGAATCAAGACGAAACGAAGCAAATCCAAAACGAAGCCTACCGAAACTAAACAAAACAAAACTATCAAAATGTTTTTTACTTTAAGTCAAGGTATATGTACATAATTATATATGTGTAACTGCATATGGACTTTTTTACTATATAGTTCAAGCACTTGTTAATATAAAATTTAATTACCGATAAATTATGCTCCCTTCTCAGTCTAATGATGTACCGTAAGTCTGGAAAATTTTGCTGTAGATAAATTTTTAGCAAATTTGCGAGTTCATTGCATTTGCTAAAATATTTTTCTTAAAAATA
Source organism: Saccostrea glomerata (assembly GCA_003671525.1). Lineage (NCBI taxonomy): Eukaryota > Metazoa > Mollusca > Bivalvia > Ostreida > Ostreidae > Saccostrea > Saccostrea glomerata. Next base: position 631,155 of record PRKT01000058.1, on the reverse strand, counting down.
AATTACCAATAAGAAAATGTAAACAAGCAGTGGTCATTCGCAAAATTTTGAAACGTAAATATTAATCAACAGCATTTTGACCCGAATTCGCAAAATAAAATCGACGTAAAAATTTCCAGATTTACGGTATTTACATGTTTGCAAGCCGCACTGAAATATGTACGAGCGTACTATGCATGTATATTTTCAATATGTGCAGTATTTTCTAATTTTTATATCGTACTCTTATTTTCAGTCCTTGTTTTTCAAGATACAACATATCTATCAAAATTGATGTGTTACATTTAAAGGTTTCGAAATAAAGTCACTGTAATGTTGTATTGCGAATGTCTTAAAACATAGGATAAACCAGGGACTTAGAGTATTTAGTATTCCATTCCGAGGTGTCTGGTTTTATCGTTCAATTATACATGTAACTCCTTGTGTATCCTTTCTACATACATACGGTCCTATTTTTATCGAGGTGATTTTCGAGGAAGAAATGAGTGGTTTGCAATAAAGAGGCTCGACCAGAGACGTCTAAAACGATTGAACTGACAAGAAAAAATTCTCTTGATGCAAACGATGTCATTTTAAGTAGGTAAATTTTTCAGTAATATATTAGCAAATTATGACAAAGACGTCGGAAGCAGGGGGGGTGGGTGGTTAACCCTCCCCCCCACTTTTTTTTGCAAAGACATATATTATATAGGCATTGAAAATTGGGGGTTACCTTTTTAGTTGGTTACCCCCCCCCCCCCCCCCCCCCCCCCCCCCCCCAGGAACCCCCCCCCCCCCCCCCCCGCACACACACACACTTTGAATTTCCTTCCGACGCCCATGTATAAGCTTGAAGCGAAACAATTTCCTGTGGTGCTTGAACTATAAAAAATTCATATGAAGTAAAAATAGACTATATGCAGTTACAAATTATTTATAAATACATGTATATATAGCTCGATTTGGAAAGAACATTCTGAAAGTTTTGTTTGGTTTCGTTTTGGCAGGTTTCGTTATGATTTCGTTTCGTTTCGTCTTGATTTCGTTTCGTTTCGGTAGGTTTCGTTTCGTTTCGGTAGATTTCGTTTCGTTTCGGCAGATTTCGTTTCGTTTCAGTTCGTTTCGTTTCGTTTCTATTTCGTTTCGCACTTTACAGGTACCCGTTTCATATTTGGATATTTTTCTTGAAAAAGACGTTAAAGGTAATCTAACAACCAAGCTTTATGATAAACATGAAGACCTTAATTTTCTGTCGTCAAATTCTCTTACTTATGCAGCAATATACCTTCATCACCTGCATACGCAGTTTATATATCTCAGTTGATTCGATACGCAAGAGCATGCTCTACGTATGAACAATTAATTACTGACAAACAAGTTGCTGAAACAAGAATATCAGCAGTCTCGTTAAAAGTTATCATTTCGTAAGTTCTATGGTCGATACAATGACCTTGTCAGCAAATATAATTTATCATTGAGACAAATGTTGACTGACGTTTTTCATACTTATTGTTAATCCATTATTTATACACTAAATTGACAACGTATTTTTTCGCTATTTCCCAATCATTACAAGGAACACACTGCGGGTGTGACCGGTCGGCAGGGGATGCTCAGTCCTCCATGGTACCTGATCCCGCCTCTTCTGTTTTGGAGGTCCGTGTTTGTTCCGCTCCTGTTTTGTATTGATTTATGGACTTTTGGTCTTGAATACTGTTTGTCATCTTCATATGATTCATACTTATGTATTATATTGATGGCATACGGGTATGTCAGAACAGATCAAATGGTTCCAATTCTTTTGAATATTCCCAGCTTTTAGTGAAAAATACCCTCTTTCCATTAAACTTTATTTGCATGATAAAATACTATACTTTACCACAACTATTTTTGTAACAGAATCCCTGATTCCATCAATCAATCCTCCCCTATCTCAGCAGGAGGGACAGTCTTCCAATACCGGTATTTTCTTTGTGATTTTTGATAATTTATTGCAAAAACAATCTTTATGTGATGACACTAAAGTACAACACACCTGAGATATCTAACATGATGATAAGATAGAATATCTGTATTTATTAATTTATGTACATAAAGTAAATCAAAAAGAGCACATATATGCATATACTATTACATTAAAAGGGTATTAGAATGAAAATAGATTTTCTCTTTTAGAATGATTAATTGGTATCTTTGAATATGAATATCTTTCGATTATATCATGTAAGCCCATTAAATTTCTTAATAGCCTGTTAAATATACTTTTCTTGAGTATGTAATTTCACTTTCTAGATGTAAGTGATAAGGATTTCTTTAATAATCTGCCTTAAGGTTAAATTGATATAAAATTAGAACTACGGGGGACCGTTTCACTAACCTGTCGTAAATCGTACACTTCGACATATAAAGGAATATTATAGGTAGAAAAATATGGCCCTTGGAGTTGTTGTGACAAACAGACAGCTATACGAAATGAAATCTTATACTTTTGAAGGGGAGAATTAAATAAATAAATCAGTGAATATTAGATCTAGAGAACATAAAAAGTGTAACATATGTTTGCAACTGTTTTATTATGGCAATGGAATTGATGCAAATAATATTAACCTGATCAACTAATAAAAGAAACAAAAGTAAGAATTCAAAGAAATACGAACAGTAATTGATCTAATAATAAATCTACGACCAATACAAATCTGTGAACAGGGAATAAACATGGACCATCGGAAATCACAAAGGTGAAATAAGGTGCCTAGGAGGAGTAAGCATTCCATGTTGCCCGTGACACCCTCTGTGAGCCCTTTTGATCAAATAGACAGAACATTCTACAGTTAAATTTAGATTAAACAGGGGTCTAGTCCGCCTAAAGAATCCTCTTTTTGATAGGCTTAATTTGCTAGCAACTGAACAAGGTCATTATATGTATTTATAACGGTTCAAAAAATAGCAAAATCTGACTTTAAACGATGTTGCCGAAATCTATTTAGCAGTAACTTATCTGTTAGTACCTTAAAAATTGACCGTACTCAAAACATGCTCTTGAGTAGAGAATAAGTTGATGGGTGATAACGAGATAATTCTTTATAATAAGGAGAATTTTACTCTGGACACACTCTGTACATTAAAAGGATGCTGGAGTTCCTCATTGACAACATCTATGTAGTCTTTCAACAAACTTTTGGAATTCAAATGGGCACAAATTGTACTTCTTTATTGGCTGAATCGTTTTTATATATCTTTAATTGAAGCAGAATTTATTCAAAACCTTCTACGTGAGTTGAAAAACGCCGATTGAAGCCTTCAACTCGACATTTAGATATATTGACGATGTATTATCACTTTTTTTTTTATCAGTATTAACAATATTTACTTTATCAATTGACAATATTTACTTTCATTTATAATTATGTCGATATGATATGTCTCAGTGATTTTTAAAATGAAATACATCACAGAATCTGCCAAATACGTTTCATATTTGGATGATTTACAGACAAAAGACTGTGCATGCAGCAACGTCAGTATATGACAATTGAGAAGACATCAGCTTTTCCATCGTCGGCTTTCCTTATTTATATTATTCGAATTCTATCCCGCTTTAGCCAGCTGCGTATGGTGTTTACATCTTCTTATTAATTCGATACTCAAGTGCATGATCCGAGTATCACCAATTTTTAAACAAATTTAAGGCAGACTAATGATGTAAGTTGAAGTTACAGGTATTTTAAAAACATCGTTTAAAGTCTGTATTTCGTAAATTCTATGGTTGTTATAATGACAAATTACTAAATATGACCTATCATAATAGTTGGTCGGAAATACTCCAATGCCTTTGATTTCATTCTGAATTTGGCTACGGAATGCTCCATCCACATGATCAATGCGTAGGGTTTACAGCTGGCATGACGTTTTACAGGGGATGCTTACTCCTCCTAGGCACCCGGCCTGGGGGCCATAAAACTTAGACGAGCTCACTTTTGATCTCAGTATCACTTTTCCACTATTAATTCCTTTGGTAAAAGTGAGACTGAGATCAAAAGTGAGCTCGTCTAAGTTTTATGGCTCCCATGCCTGGAATTTCCGAGAGTCCGAGTTTCATGCTATTTTCATATATTTGTTTTATTTGTAGATTTTTTTGAGACCGATCACTCTTTTTTTTAACCGACTTCATTTCATTTGTCATACATTTTAGCTATTATTGGCCCTTATCGTCTATAGTCAGTAAAATATCCAATATGAAACAGATGTAACAGACTCTGTGGTGTTTTATTTCAAGTGATATTTTAAATCGAGATATGAAAATAAATAACTATAATCATGATAATTGTTAATTGTTAAAACATCGTCGATATATCTGAATATCGAGTTGAAGGCCATCCTAGACGGCAAGTGTTTTGTCTTCTAGCGTAGAAGTTTTTGAATAAATTCTGCCTCATATTATAAGGAAAAGCGGGTTGTCTTAAAAAAGGCAAAACAATCCAAACAAAATAAGGACTCGGTATCATAAACCTAAGTCAGTATCTCATAAGTTAAATCCACACTTTTCAAAAGTTATGTCCATTGGCCACAATCTTAGGGGATAAAACCATAAAATCTTCACAGTACCCTTTGTAGTTTTCAGGTTTGCAACTTTATCATTTCGCTGGGAAAAATTGTTGCATAGTGTATACTGATTGCCCCATGTTGGGCTATCCACACATTCAAAGAAAACAATTTAAACACAGTGGATTCATCATAGCCCACCCAAATGTTTGGTAGCATAAAGAGGAGAAATGTTGCTTCTTTCCCTTTTGACCTTTTGGTTGACTCCGCAAAGGGAAACAACTTTTGTAAAGTGTGGATTGGTCTATTGCAATGATATGATTTAAAGGACCAGCATTCCATTATAAAATGCATTCAACATTTGAACTGATGTTGTTTGCAAATTTAAAAGAGTTGTATACAAGTAGTTAAAAGATTATTGTCTCCTAATGATCCTGGGACCAAACGCCAAAACTTTGTTTTATAACCCCTATACTATCCATTTGCCTTAAGACATAACAATCTTCATCTTATTTAATTCTTCTAAGCCATTACTATCCAAAAGATACATTTGTTAAACTCACAATTATATCTGAAACAGATAATCATTTTAAATTAAAATATCCACGAGAAGTGTGTCAAGTAAACCGATTGAAAATGGTCCAGGTTGAATAAAAACATAGTGAAAAATTATTTAGTAACACGATCATAACAGTATTTCATTTGTGTAATTTAACATGATTTCATATTCAATATGTATGTCAATCTCAAATATTGTTGTAATACAGCTCAAAACCGTGTTATGTAACTATCTAATAAGGTTCTGTCATCTTTATCATTAATAATTAGGAAACGGATTAGTATAAGTTTTTGAAACTTGTTTCCGAATCCATTTTGATCTTTGTACTTCTTGCCTGTATTTCTTGCTTGTCATGTTCAAATAAAATATGGTTTAAACTATAACAGTATTTCATTATTATTGCCCAGATTACTCATCAAAACTCCCAACAGAATTTATTTTCTCAACAATTATCAGTATGTGTACATAACAGTAGAGATTAGATGTTATGCACACCCGTAATTGAAAAAAAAAATCTCGAACACTTTTCTAAAAATGGAAGTTCTATTGAAAGTGCCACTGAATGCCATTCAATAGATTATTGATAAAAATAAATATCCAAGGACACTGAAAATTGGATTTTCTTTATGAAAAAAGATCAATCATCGAGATATTTAAATTTGAAAATAAAACTCAGTTGCATGTTTATATATTAAAGTGCACCGACAACAAAAAGTTATAGAATGAATCACAATATTGCATAGTTTAATAAATACATGTATATTCAATGTTATCTAAACTTATCTTCTTTAGTCCAAAATTTGAAAATTCATTTTCTATTATTTTTTCATGATTTATAAAAACTTTTATTTACCTGTTTCGCACCATGGAAGGACATGTTTTTGATTATTGTAAAATGAAATATGATATATGGCAATAAAATGGTATCAAAGTGCACTTCATTTATGTCTACAAGCAAAGTCTAATTATTAACAAGAATAATAAAATTTAAATAAGCCTTATTTCTTTCAAAACAGGTTTTATCATCGATATTCAAAGTATAATTTAATAGTCTGCATCACAGGAATTAAAATTCAAAGAGTGAAAAAAGATACCAGTTTTGACAATGGACATTTTCATATAAAAGACAACGAATAATGAATAATGATCTAAGCTATCAGGTTTCATTAAAGAAAGTCTAAGTTAGTATGATATTTAATGCTGACAAATTAAAGTGACCTTTCAACCCACTTTTCAAAAGGTCCAATCAAAGGTCTATTGTTTCTTTAAACAAGATACCCAAATTTGAACCGCATGGATAGCTCTTATCGACCCGATCTGAATTTTTGACATAGTTATATACACCTACTGTGGCATGACTTGCAGAAATACCTTATAATATATCAACCTATAAATATGTAATTATTTATCGTCATGAATTACTGGGGTAAAGTTTGTAATGTGAAGAGCTGCCTTAAATAATCTTGTCAAGTAGTCCATCTATATAATATCTGTATAATTAAATATAAAAGTATAAAAGCTACAAATTAAGGATGTAATAAAATTCAATTTATAAAGGATTTGGTTTATTTAGATTAATTCCCACAAACATTGCTTAAGAGTGGTACATCCAAACTGAACAATCAGGCTAAACCTTGATTAGCTTTTATAAAACCAAACTGGAAAATTTTCTCGGGGGTCAGTTTTTGAAGCCCAATTTCGAATTCTTGATACAGTATCACATTTTTTTTTCTAAATTAGAAAAAGAAGGATTTTTTATAAAACAATTTAATTTTCTTGAGTAAAAGAATAATCATGATCACACACGAAATATACTATGGAAGATTGGTAGTTAATGGTTTGAAAACGAATTAAGTCTGTACCTTAAAGAAACAATCCAATCTTAATTTTTCTAAAATTAAAAAAAGAAAAAAGTTTCTGATGTAGTTTAATTGATTTTTTAATGTACAAACGTTGACATAAACAAAGCATTTCAAGTATACCTGCGTGTCATATGAACGATTAATTAGATTTGGCCTAGAAGGAAGAATCCAAAATACTAGTAAACAAGACTTATTGGAATCTTTGTATTATAATTTCAATTTGTAAAATTTATTGACAAAGAATAGTCTTCAAGATTAAAAGTCCATTCGATCAATGCAAAGCAGGTGCAGGGCAAACAAGGAACTCTAAATCATCAGGTGGAATCAGATGTCATAGAGGATTGAATATCCTTGCCGACTGGTCACACCCGCAGACAATACAGTATGTATGAAATTGGCCTAAATATTTGTATGAAAATCGTCCATCAACAATTGACTTAGAGATATATTGTATTTGCTAACAAGGTCTTCCTATCGACCGTAAAAGTTGCAAAATGTTGACTTTTAACGAGACTGTTGATGTTCATGTTTCACCAACTTCTTTTTCAATAACTTACTTCGTTTTAGAAATCGTTTGCATATCGAATCAGCCGATAGATATAAAACCCATATGCAGGTGATTAGAGTATATTGCTCCAATAAGTATTGGAAGTTGACAATTGAAAAGTTGAAGACATCACGTTTGTCATAAAACTTTGTTGTTAAGGTTACCATTAACCTATTTTTTTTTAGTAAAATGTTCAATTATGGAACAGCTGTGTCAGACTGTAATGTATCTTATATATTAATCTCTTAAGAATTTATAGTGTGAACATATGAATGTCAGATATACTATGTCTTAATGCCATGTTGAAAGCAATATATCAAATTTCCTTCCTGTCATGTACAAGATTTTGAATAAATTCTGCTGCATATGAATAAGAAAAATTAGAAAAAGGTTTAATATTGGGGCAATTGGTACCAAAGGGAAAATAAGAATTGAAAAATGTATAAAACTTATTACATAAAGCATTTTTTCTCATCATTTTAGAGTTTTCTGTATCAAGTTAATAATAGTGGTCTTCATTGTCATTGAAATTCCTTCATATGTATTTGCTTTTAATTAGTGTCAAAAATCTTTATAAATAATAAATAATAAAATTTACAATTAGAGTTAATTTCGACAGAGGTTTACTCTGTTAACTTTTGCACAATACCTGGTTTTAAATGAACTGTTTCTAATAATGAACAATTAATATTTAATAATTTTTTTAAAAAATATTTGAAAAACTGCCTAGTTAATAATGCAAAGAGAATACAAATCAATGATTTTTTTTTAGTAAATTAGAGTGCCACAGCGTAAATGATCTCATTTTCCTGGCCACAAGAGTTTTCACATTTCATTTGGAATTCTGAAATCGCATGTAGGCTGAAAGAACATGAAAGCAAAACAAATTTAAACTCCCTAATCAATACATAAACTAAAATTATCTCTTACTTATTAAACTGGCATAACTGAGTTAAATATGATTTTTTCTTTTGTAATTTTGAATATACTTGATAAAGGTCATCACAGAATTTATAACAAAACTAAATCAACTAAATCATGATCATGGGTTCAAAGTGAAGATTTTTACTGTGTTGTTTTCAACACATTTTATTGAATGAACCAAAGAGATTAGAAACAAGATCTTACAACTTTTTGGCTTATCTCTTTAAATAAAGCAATATAAAAAAAAAATTCATAGAAGTGCAACAAGTTGTCATGTTAATACATTTTGAATTAACGGGGTATCAGTAAATTCAAAATTTACATGAAAATTTTATTTGTTAATAAATACAGCAATTTAAAACAACAGAAAACTTGGATTAAAGGAATGCAATAAATTCCCAAAGATATAAAGAATGCCTAAAATAGTTCTCAGGGATTTCGGGCACCTGTCCATTGCAGCTGTGTATTGGATGTGAATTGCCCAACGTAAACAATGCACCGGTTAACAAAACAGAACCGGTCTTTTAATTCACGACACTTAAAAGCTTATTCATCAGGTTAATTGGTCGTATTGATTTCAATATATATACTCAATTGTTCCTTTATAGAATAAGTATTGTCAAACCAGCTAAGACTGCATAAAAAGTATATTCAACTGTCAAGTTCTACATGTACACGTATATTTGACAGTGTAATATTAATGCATTGAAAAAAGTTTAACGTTGCAATTTGAGACAAGGTTGCCCTTGTAGTAATCTGTAAAGGCAAATTAACATCTCTTCATAAGAAAAGATTCGTGCCAATAACTTAAGGACATTGTGAAAAGGCAAAATATTTTGCAAATTCAGAATCTATTTTGAAAACCTGCAAACTCCCAAGATTTAGATTGTCACTGTTAGTTTTGTTAAATACGTTATCAAGAAATGGTAGAAAATGAATAAAAACTCCATGTTAACGTATAGAAATGTACCGAGGTTGAATAAAAACCAATAATTGCATAAATTGCTTAGAACACCATGACGAACATTGCATCACATGACGTCACAAAACGGATGTGCGCATCAGTAATAATAAAATTCTACTATTTGTTAATCGTATTTTTTTTAAAGATATAAATATATAACACAAATAATTGCTCTGAGCTATTTAACGTTTTTCCTTTAAGCGGATTTTAATCATCCCGAAAGAATCTAAGTGAGAGAAGATATTTCATCTCTAATCCAAAAATTACGTAATGACCAAATTAAAAACACAAAAATTACTTTTTCTGTTTAATTTCTTTATCAGTCTGCTTGTAACGCCTACAAATGAATTGTGAATACACAAATAAACATATGAGTCATTACACCATAATCATACAATCCGCTATTTCGTAGAGTTCAAGCATTTGTTTAAATCTCTTGTTTGTAGAATTCTTAACCAGGCTTAAAGCAATTATTTTCTTTTCTGAATAATCCCTTGCTCCGCTGTAAAAAGAATTTGTTCAACCCAAGGGGCGCTAAATGTATGGAACTGGAGTGTTATCTAAAGTCATGCAACACAGGATTTAATACAATACACAACCAAAAGAGAACAGGACAAAATGTAAATAAAGTTTTCCCAAGTAAATAAACATACAATTGATCAACTATATGCGCAGGTCGGTTTTAAATATTTCACGGCAGAGGGGCTTTAAAGTGTTATCAGACAGAGATAAGAAAGTCTTTATTATAATGCAATAACTTAGCTTGCAAAAACTTTTATTGGATTAAACTCAATTTGCCGCCAATGCCCCTTTACGTACACTTGTACGGGGAATACACACATGTAAAGACCTGGCAAGCTTTAAGAAGACCCCAAATTCTCAATGCTTTGAAGAAAATACCATTGTATTTATAACTACCGGTGTGTAGAATCAATAATACGCGAATTAGCTCTCTTCTGAATAAAACGTTGTGTATTGAATTGCAGAAGATAGTGGGCTACACAAAGGTAAATGGATTATCCAATTAACCAAGAAACCGGCGCCATTACTTCGCCTATCCCATTAGGCTGAGTAAATTTGAGTGCAGTAAGACAAACTGATCAGCTGGCACTCTCCAGCAACGTTTACAAATCTTATCTGCTTTCATTGTTATTTTTATTTCCAAAGCAAACAGTTACCCAGATCCTTCAAGGAACCCCAATAGTCGTTATAACAACTTGTGACGTTGAACACACTCAGTCACGTGTGAAAGATGGGTTTATATTACTCCGCAGTTTAAAAAAAATCCAAAACAGCAAAATTTACATTTGTTAGAGTGGCGTTCATTTTCTAACTAAAGGGGATATTTAAATATTTTATGGAGGCACTTTGTATTTATCACGAAAGATATTGAAATGGATCGATAAAAGCGATTCGTGAAAATTGGTTTCTTTGGCGTGGAGCTCCCAGAAAAGTAGTGCTGAGGCCGAAATCTGAAAAATATGGTGGATTTAATGGAACCAATGTGGATTCTAATAACGTAACAGCAAATCTCTTTTCCTCCCTTGATTCGCACAAATGGTCCCCTCAAATTTCCCCGAGGGGATGTCGAACTTAAATATTTTCGATTTGTGATGGGTTGTATGAGTTCCAAATTGGTGCCTGAGGGCCCGGGGAATCAATCCGTCGTACAGGTCTATAACAATGAGCGCAACAGAGAATACAATCATCGGAATCCACATCAGAAGCATTCTAAGGATGCAAGGGACTCTGTCGGGCCACCGACGGACGGACAAAACGGACAGAGGAATAACCGTAAAGTGAAAAAGTACCGTGATAAGTTTGATCCACGAGTGACGGCAAAATATGATATCAAGGCATTAATTGGAAGAGGCAACTTCAGCAAAGTTGTCCGAGTTGAACATAGGGTGTCCAAGCAGCCTTATGCAATAAAAATGCTGGACAGAGTGCAAGGGAGGGAAGTTTTCGAATCGGAGGTAGCGGTCCTTCGGAGAGTGAAACACAATTACATAATTCAGTTAATTGAAGTTTTCGAAACGAAGGATAAAGTGTATATGGTTATGGAATTAGCAACTGGTGGAGAATTATTTGACCGTATCATTGCGAAAGGTTCCTTCAGTGAGAAGGATGCTACCAGGGTACTGACAATGGTCTTAGATGGTGTGAAATACTTGCATGGATTAGGAATTACTCACAGAGATTTGAAACCTGAAAATTTACTCTATTATCATCCGGGTCATGATTCCAAAATTATGATCACTGATTTTGGTTTGAGTGCCACGAAAAAAGGAGCGGATCAATTCATGAGAACCACATGTGGCACACCCGAATACATTGCACCCGAAATTATTGCCAGGAAACCTTATACATGCCAAGTGGACATGTGGGCTGTTGGTGTGATAACATACATTCTACTTAGTGGTACTATGCCATTTGACGATGAAAACAAAACAAGATTATATCGTCTCATCCTCAAAGCAAAATACAGCTATGCCGGGGAGGTGTGTATGAATGTAGTGAAAAATTTTGGCGTGGGAGATTTTTTTTCAGCATCTTTTGGTCCTTAATGTCAACAATGGTAACAAGCCTTAGGATCAAAACCGCCCACGTTTGAAGATTTTGATTATAATGGGCTTTAGGTGTGCTTCTCGCCATTGCATACTTCCTTCGTTATGGGACACAAGAAATATGATGAATATGCGAATAGCTAGATTTCATTTTGAAAATTACTCTAAAAGTATATCAAAACAAAATCGGAAACAAAAATGTTATAAAACCCGATAAGATTATATTTAAAATTTTGAAATTCCAATAAGCACATTTCAGAAAACACGACAAAATTAATAATACCAATAACAAATTAACGTTAATTTAAAATAAAACAACAAAATAAATGAAAAATCATTTAAATTTAACACCGAATCTTTTTCGCAAGAATTCCTTTAAAAATGTGAACCATGAAAATTATGCCGACAAGAACACAACGCCCCTGGTATGTTTTGTTATCTCTAAACAAGCATTCAATTTTTATCTTGGGGTTGGTAATTTTTCTGGTGCACAATGTGTGTCCTTTTGGATTATTCTATGTAGTCCAACTTTCTTGGCCCACAATAATCTAAATCAGCTTTTTTTTGCTTGATAACCACTGTAAGATAAAAATTTCATTCTAATTGTAATGCAAATTTTTTTCTTTGACCTCGTAAAAAAAAGCGGGGCCCGAAGTGGCGTTGATTTTGTAAAAATAGCTTCTTATCATCTGACAGTTTGGCAAAATCTTTGATTTTTCCCCCCATACAACCATCGGTATAAATGAATAGGAGCAGCGTTAAAACACATTCTACCCCTGTCAAATTCACTGTTCGTTTAAAACAACCTTTACCATCCTGATTTGCAAAGAAAAAAATCTTTGTTAAAAAAATAATTGAATGCTTATTTCTTCCTGTCTTCCATTCCCATCAACCTTTGCAGATTGCTATCTCTGGATAAACACGCGATTTCAGACGTTGACTTTCAAACGGTTAGAAGTTCTGGCTACGGAAAGCGTAGGGCCATGAAATCAAGGCACATCGTAAATACTGTTTCCGGCAAATCTTTTGATCAGAAAAAAGATAAAGAAGAACAAAAGATTTGCCACATTAAAGCGATGCTGGTTGCCGCTTCACCACTAATCCACGGCGTTATGAGATTAACTTGTCTGTATATATACACCGTTTTCTGCAGGTGCTTTGGAACCAAACATTAAGATTGTAATCTAAAAATCAGGCACGTCTTTCACCTATACCCTCTGCTACTGAATCTAACACTAAGCCATGGCACCAAGAGGTCTAATTAATTTTGAGTTAAACTTAAATAAGATTGACGTAATATACAACATGCACGGGCAAACAATGCGATAATGAAACATTTCCGAGAAATAATATAATAATCATTTTAATGAAAACAGTTTAATGGCGATCTTTGTACATTCAGCATGTTTGAGTACAAATAAAGTATCCCTCAATAGATGCGCTTTGAAATCCGATGTAGTCACTCTCCCCCCTCGTGCTCTACTAAAATATACAGAAAAGAATACGCTCGGAGAGATAAATTTCAACCTAAATATCAAGCCACTAATCCATTAAGACTTCTAATGCTAGGATGCAGATGGTGCAAGACTGGATTGTTTCTGCTCGTAAAAACCTAAGACACAAAATGTCGGCTTCGTCTTGCCGTTGAGTCACTGCTTAGGATGAGTAAATAGGGCACCTACTGACATCGTTAGATTGGCGGCAAAGATAATGGTGAAACCTCCCGAAAATTCATATAAACTTCAAACGGAATCCTCCACTTCCCTTCTCCAAGACAATTGTGATAAAGGAATTCATACAAATATTTAAATTATACCACACACGTTTTCTTAATGGTCTATATGTAATAAATCAGCATGTATTTTATCAGTTTAATGTTTTCGGATAAAGTCGGTGGGTTTAATTTTGATTTATTCGTTTTCAAGAGCAAAACTGCATGTAAGATTATTTTTGAAATTGTACACATGTAAAAATGATTTAATCTTTAAAAGCTGTATTATTTTCCTTCCCAATTTTCTGAGTATAAAAGGAAAAACAATCGTAAAAAGTTGCAAAAGCACCGAAAAATACTGTTCTTAAAATCAATACTTTTATTTAAAATCAATCATAATGAATGCTCTCTCCTTAAGGTAATTTTCATTACAATAATTAAATTTTATAACAGTATATACATATTCATAAGATTTTATTGAGATAATCTAAATCATGTAAATTTCCAGGAATTTAACTTATGGCTGGTTACAACTCTTATCATTTCCTGAGATCACTGTACATGTATACAAAAATGCATTGATTCCAACGACCTTTCCATAATATCGATATAGACGAATCAGCATATTACCCTAAAAAATCGTCCCACCTTGACCTTCTCATGCATATATGATGCTTCTATTCTCCCATAAACTGGAATAGCAAAACAGAAAAGTCATATATCATTATATCGATATTTATACAAGAACACGTGTTGCTTGTAGAACATCAATAAGTAAGCATGGGGTCCTTTTGTTCAGAATGCAAATAAGGTTATTGGTAAATCTCATTTATTTTAGCGACCACACTATACAACAAATATGCACTATAAATATTAAAGGGTAAGGGTAACTCATTAGTCTTCGATCTAGATCAATGAGATGTTTACGAACACTTCTGTATTCTACTTTTTTCCACTCGAATTCAATCGATAAATCAAACATTTTACTAACCTTCTTATATTCAATTATGAAGTCAAAAAGTGTTCTGTAGAAGTACAGTTTTTGACTCCCCGCGGTCGCCTTTTGTTGTCGATAGGTACTCAGTATTTAAACCTGTTTGTGGGATAATACTTGTATCTATGTAATTATCCCTCGTGAATAAACATAAAAAAAAATTCGATAAAAAAGAAAACAAATTCAAAGTTTTATTTCAAATCCAACTATTACCTTCACGCACCGGAATAGCGACTATGTATAGCCACGTACATTTATCTTGTTATCAGACATTTTCATTCAGAATCTTTAACAATTTTCTAGTAATAATTCATTGCAGATCCCATGTTTTAGGCTTTAAAGTGTTATCAGACAGAGATAAGAAAGTCTTTATTATAATGCAATAACTTAGCTTGCAAAAACTTTTATTGGATTAAACTCAATTTGCCGCCAATGCCCCTTTACGTACACTTGTACGGGGAATACACACATGTAAAGACCTGGCAAGCTTTAAGAAGACCCCAAATTCTCAATGCTTTGAAGAAAATACCATTGTATTTATAACTACCGGTGTGTAGAATCAATAATACGCGAATTAGCTCTCTTCTGAATAAAACGTTGTGTATTGAATTGCAGAAGATAGTGGGCTACACAAAGGTAAATGGATTATCCAATTAACCAAGAAACCGGCGCCATTACTTCGCCTATCCCATTAGGCTGAGTAAATTTGAGTGCAGTAAGACAAACTGATCAGCTGGCACTCTCCAGCAACGTTTACAAATCTTATCTGCTTTCATTGTTATTTTTATTTCCAAAGCAAACAGTTACCCAGATCCTTCAAGGAACCCCAATAGTCGTTATAACAACTTGTGACGTTGAACACACTCAGTCACGTGTGAAAGATGGGTTTATATTACTCCGCAGTTTAAAAAAAATCCAAAACAGCAAAATTTACATTTGTTAGAGTGGCGTTCATTTTCTAACTAAAGGGGATATTTAAATATTTTATGGAGGCACTTTGTATTTATCACGAAAGATATTGAAATGGATCGATAAAAGCGATTCGTGAAAATTGGTTTCTTTGGCGTGGAGCTCCCAGAAAAGTAGTGCTGAGGCCGAAATCTGAAAAATATGGTGGATTTAATGGAACCAATGTGGATTCTAATAACGTAACAGCAAATCTCTTTTCCTCCCTTGATTCGCACAAATGGTCCCCTCAAATTTCCCCGAGGGGATGTCGAACTTAAATATTTTCGATTTGTGATGGGTTGTATGAGTTCCAAATTGGTGCCTGAGGGCCCGGGGAATCAATCCGTCGTACAGGTCTATAACAATGAGCGCAACAGAGAATACAATCATCGGAATCCACATCAGAAGCATTCTAAGGATGCAAGGGACTCTGTCGGGCCACCGACGGACGGACAAAACGGACAGAGGAATAACCGTAAAGTGAAAAAGTACCGTGATAAGTTTGATCCACGAGTGACGGCAAAATATGATATCAAGGCATTAATTGGAAGAGGCAACTTCAGCAAAGTTGTCCGAGTTGAACATAGGGTGTCCAAGCAGCCTTATGCAATAAAAATGCTGGACAGAGTGCAAGGGAGGGAAGTTTTCGAATCGGAGGTAGCGGTCCTTCGGAGAGTGAAACACAATTACATAATTCAGTTAATTGAAGTTTTCGAAACGAAGGATAAAGTGTATATGGTTATGGAATTAGCAACTGGTGGAGAATTATTTGACCGTATCATTGCGAAAGGTTCCTTCAGTGAGAAGGATGCTACCAGGGTACTGACAATGGTCTTAGATGGTGTGAAATACTTGCATGGATTAGGAATTACTCACAGAGATTTGAAACCTGAAAATTTACTCTATTATCATCCGGGTCATGATTCCAAAATTATGATCACTGATTTTGGTTTGAGTGCCACGAAAAAAGGAGCGGATCAATTCATGAGAACCACATGTGGCACACCCGAATACATTGCACCCGAAATTATTGCCAGGAAACCTTATACATGCCAAGTGGACATGTGGGCTGTTGGTGTGATAACATACATTCTACTTAGTGGTACTATGCCATTTGACGATGAAAACAAAACAAGATTATATCGTCTCATCCTCAAAGCAAAATACAGCTATGCCGGGGAGGTGTGTATGAATGTAGTGAAAAATTTTGGCGTGGGAGATTTTTTTTCAGCATCTTTTGGTCCTTAATGTCAACAATGGTAACAAGCCTTAGGATCAAAACCGCCCACGTTTGAAGATTTTGATTATAATGGGCTTTAGGTGTGCTTCTCGCCATTGCATACTTCCTTCGTTATGGGACACAAGAAATATGATGAATATGCGAATAGCTAGATTTCATTTTGAAAATTACTCTAAAAGTATATCAAAACAAAATCGGAAACAAAAATGTTATAAAACCCGATAAGATTATATTTAAAATTTTGAAATTCCAATAAGCACATTTCAGAAAACACGACAAAATTAATAATACCAATAACAAATTAACGTTAATTTAAAATAAAACAACAAAATAAATGAAAAATCATTTAAATTTAACACCGAATCTTTTTCGCAAGAATTCCTTTAAAAATGTGAACCATGAAAATTATGCCGACAAGAACACAACGCCCCTGGTATGTTTTGTTATCTCTAAACAAGCATTCAATTTTTATCTTGGGGTTGGTAATTTTTCTGGTGCACAATGTGTGCCCTTTTGGATTATTCTATGTAGTCCAACTTTCTTGGCCCACAATAATCTAAATCAGCTTTTTTTTTGCTTGATAACCACTGTAAGATAAAAAAACCATTCTAATTGTAATGCAATTTTTTTTCTTTGACCTCGTAAAAAAAAAGCGGGGCCCGAAGTGGCGTTGATTTTGTAAAAATAGCTTCTTATCATCTGACAGTTTGGCAAAATCTTTGATTTTTCCCCCCATAGAACCATCGGTATAAATGAATAGAAGCAGCGTTAAAACACATTCTACCCCTGTCAAATTCACTGTTCGTTTAAAACAACCTTTACCATCCTGATTTGCAAAGAAAAAAAGTCATCTTTGTTAAAAAAAAAATAATTGAATGCTTATTTCTTCCTGTCTTCCATTCCCATCAACCTTTGATGACTTAATTTCTGATAAAAAATCCTTTGCAGCCAGCAGGTTGTCCGTGCGCAATTGTAGAAAAGCACAGATTGCTACACCGACGAGGAAAAGAACAATGGAAACGATGAATACGATCTTGGGTTTGATGTTCTTCAAAGATTTCAAAGGATATCCGATAAGCAGAAGTCGTAAACCTGCTAACTGAGCAACATAGAAACCGGATATTACTATGGCGGAAGTAGAAATGATAACTACAATTTTGCGTTTTAGTAGACACTTAACGTTCACGTCTACATGGTTTACATGAACGTTAAAATATATGTACAGTAAAACTCGTTTAGTACGAACACGGATATAGCGAATTCACGGATATAGCGAAGTTTTTCTGGGTCCCCGGCAAAATTCTTAACAATTCTTTATAAAATCTTACGTTTATAACGAACTCGTATATAACGAATTTACGGATATAGCGAACTGATTTTGAGTCCCGTTGAGGTTAAATATAATAAGATTTACATATTTGATAACGAACTTTTCAAGATTATAAAAAAAAATTGATATATTGAACTGAATTTATTTCCTTTTAGCATTTGTATATAAAATTCAATTCATAATTACGGATATAGCGAATTAAATTCACAGGTCCTAAGGGCTTCGCTATAACCGAGTTTTACTGTGTGTTATTATCATCGGAATAAATTTTTCCACTATCAAAATCTTTATCATAGTCACTGTGGCGGTGGGATTCACACTGCTTGAAAAGACTTTATAAATGGACAGTCCATTGGCGACGAATCCAATCAGAGCTAACAATGAAGCTGTCATTCCGAGAAAAAACGAAACAAGATCTCTTGTGCAGTACCAAATCGTGTTACTCAGATGTGTGGTAGAACAACTGGGAAAGAAAAGCATTATTTCTTTTACTGCATGAACTTTCTCTTCAGACATGTTTCGGCCGCTTGGTTGATTTGCTTGTGTTGTATCATTGCCGTAAACGAAGGAGTATGTTGAAGTTTCATTGAAAACATTTTATCACCCATCTTGTGAAGTTGCATCACAGGTATCCAAAACAAATTAAAGCTTTAACATTTTTAGAGTTCAGAATCCCAGATAGTAACGGGAAAAGCAATACCTTAAGTGATGCCAGTATTGAATTATCTTTAACAATTTTCTAGTAATAATTCATTGCAGATCCCATGTTTTTTCCTACATAATCGATATATCGCTCTCGCCATATTTCATTCTGACAAGGTCATCGTTATCTTTGATAAAGTTTGATTATAAAACCAAATGTAGGTGATGGCAAAAAAATCTTTAGGCAACGAGAGAAATAGAATAGGAAGTGCATTTGATAGGCATTAAATGGTTTTTATCAATATAAAATGCATAGGGATTGATGAAATCCAACTTGGATGCCCTAGTTTATTCTTGCTTATTAGTTATTATTTTAAAAATTATTGAATAACACTAGTTTCGATAAAGCTTTCTGATATCACTTTTATAAACTGATGGGTTATAATTAAGACTTCCTAAATTAAATAATACGAAAAATTCAATAAACAACAACAACAACAACAACAACAACAAAACCCAAAAATTAAACAAACAATAAAAAAAGTCCTTTGAGATTTTGTATAGCACCGTTTTCTGTTAATGATAAACATGTATCACTTCTGAGTAATAATGACAAACTTATCCCTTATTAAAAATGATTGGTCAATATTTATTCTTGCAATGAAAACACTCCCTAAAAATCCTCTTTATTGCAAGATAATCTTTAAAAGAGTGTTGATTCATTGCTGCAAAACAATGCTCAAATGAAACGAAACAACAGGAAGTGGAAGATCGCCGTTCGCAGACACAACACCTCTTCTGATGTTGTTTCAGTGAGTTAACGCATATGGAAATCGTTAGGATGAAGGATGAATTGGCGCTTGGTGTTATCGCGAGTTCGTTACAACTCTTTCCAAATCTCTTGTCTTATAATATCCCCTTAGTTACCAACATAATCTCTCCAGCGCGTATCCTAATCGTCTGCGTTAACACCTGCATGGGATAACGTACCAACGGAGAAAGAAAAAAAACATGAAGAATTTCTTGGTCATAGAACAACCACCGCCAAATCTCATTTGAGAAACGTCCATCAATAAATGGGTTAATATCCTTTGTAAACTATCCTTGAGGCATACAAGTTAAGGCCAAACTTTTTTTTCACACAAGGTAATTAAAGTATTTTTGCCAAGAAAACGAAAATATATTATTATACAGTATAACCGAATTACTGTGGCTATTCCTATCTCGTAATTCAATGTATGTCAAACGGCGAACAATGCTGAAATGACATGTATGAATTACGGTTATGTGTTGTAGCAAAAACAAATCTAATTGTTTACAGGGCCATAGTCAGAATTACTCGTCAGTGGCAGAGATGTATAACTTTTGTAACACAGATGCCATTGACATTAGTAATAAAAAAGCCCAGCCTGTTTTTACTTCTATTGCTAAACTAAGAACAAACAGGACAGGTGTGTATATTCCGTATAAGTGCTAGAATGTGTTAAGGGAGATGTGGATAACATACAAACTGATGTGTATCTGAAGTGAAAAGTGCAAGTACAACCTGTGAGTGCCCATCACGAGATGTAACTTGTCTGTGTATAAGCAATCCACCATGTAGTCCACTGTCTCTGTGCCCTTGTTAAAAAATAAAGAAATCATTAGCCTTATAAATGCTCCATTCTTAAAATCACATTAACATTGATAAATTGTTTTCCAACACGTTTTTTTTTTAATTTGAAAGATTTTTTTTCCAATTTGAAATTAAAATTTATTCTCGCTTTGGAATTTCAAATAACAAAATTATTTTTAATTTTCTTTCTCTGTGCTTTAAATAAGAAAATGGATAAATTGTTTCAGAACTTATTCAAGACATTTACCATGTGTGTTATATTTTTGAGTTTGATTACAAGAAATTTATCTTCATTTAACTGTTGTTCTTTGGATTTGGAATAATTTCGATTATTAAATGCAGTTAATTAAATTTTTTGCTTTAAATTCTCTTATCTACAATAAAAATATGAACATGTGTTGAAACATATTTGAAATCCAAAGATGTTTGAAATCCATCTTAACTCGTTTTTAAGCAAGGCTGCAATATTATACCGAACCTTGCAATTTACAAACCTTTTGTGTAAAATACCCAGACTTGAATGAAACGTTATCAAAAATTACAATAGTTAAGTTCATGTCCGTTGAATACAGTTGCTACACTTAAAGACCAACTTAGAGTTTATGTTGGCAGACCGTTAATAAATTTACTTGACCTACAAGACAACTTTACAACAGTGTAAAAGATGGCTATCTACCCCCTAACAGACAGGACCATAAAGGCATATTAGATAGAAGTAGAATACATATATCCTTCCTGGGAAATTCTTAACATTTATTTTTGCACTTTACTGAAATAGTTTAGTTCCAATATAGTACACAAGTCATACTGTGAGAACCGAATTCGAGGTATTCGATGGTTTTCGGCGAAACAACATGGTTCATGTCATATACACAATGTCCAGCTATAAAAGTTCAAATTATTTTGTTTCCTCAATTCTAGATCGCTGACCGATTTCTAAACAAAAAGAGTTTGAAAAAAGGACCCCTTCAAGTCTTTATACCGTGAATATTTGTTAAATCATACAAATGTTCCTGCAAAGAATTTACTTGACCATTTATGTCTGACGAACATACTAAACCTCGAAAAGAATCGAACAATAGAATGGAATTAAGAACCTTTTCTGATGCACTATCCCAGTGGAAAATCTTCTACCTCTCTTAAGCTCTAAGGCATTAAGATCATTTAGAATAAAACAGAATCCACTTGTAAACGTTGGTATATTCCATTATTATGACATTTCTGCTTTCATCATTACCGAGTTATGCCGGAAGAAATCGACGAGCTACTCCGGGACCCGGATGTGCAGGCAGACTTGATGTCCATTGGTTGAAAATGAGGATATTTTACTTGAAAAATTATTATTTCTTCACAAAATCAGGGTCAGTTTCACACCATCTAGGATTATTACTAAAGTCTCATGGTGCTTTGAAATCATTTCACTTGTTCTAAGAAAATCGCCGCCATTTTAATAGTGTAAATAATGAAGGTAATGGCGAAGCCCATCGGTCTTTTTTCGAAGCATCTGGGTGTGAACATTCAGTACCCTTCTAGGTGTCTGATGCATTAGTGCCAAACACAAACCAATCTACTGTGATATGGTCTTTTAATTCAATTTTAAACTCCATTTGAGTTGATTAATATAACTATTATATATATATAGAGAGAGTACTTCAATCTCAAAAGCTCGTAGCAGTGATTAAACAATCCAATGAGATTAACACAAAGCTTTTCATCTTTGGCAGATGAATTTTAGTAATACAACTGATAATCCGATTTGTTTTTATATATTTACCCGATCAAATGAATTTCTTCAAACAAAGACATTTACTCTAAAAATAATTCATATCAAGTACATTGCATATTGTATTACATTACACTGTAAATTTCCTCCCACCAATCTAGTCACGTGATTAAGTACATTTGTTTTCCTTTAATTACATTTCCTTTTTACATCACCGTATTGCACTTTAAATATAAAAGTAAGGGAATGAAGTTAAAGGAAAATACGTACAGTACTTATGTTAATTGTATATATGTAAATTTCCGTTGAATTAAAGATATTTTTTGCATTTATGTTTTTATATTTAACATGTTAAAGAGCCAGGGATTTTTACATGAAAAAAAAATAAAGACAGAGCGTCACAGTTTTTTGTACTTTCATTCATGTCCATATACATGTAGTTTCATACATATGTTGAATGTAGAGCTCTGAAAAGAATAGTTTCATCTGTTAAAGAATGGCAAATTGATATTCATTGAAAGTTACCATTTATATTTTTGCAACCTAAACTCTGCTGATGACATTTTGTATAAGGAATATCTGTTTGTTGTTCACTTTAAGGACAATTTAGTGTATAAGTGAATTTTGCCAAACTGACGGGTGTAATATTGTAACAAATATTTCGACTGCTGATCTGTTTTCTTTAGTTAATTAAGTGCTATTATATTTTTTCCTTGTTGATGTTTTTGTTAAAACAGCAAAATCGTTAATAACATTCTTTGTATAACTCTTATTGTGCCATTTCAAATAAAATTTAGATACGACTGTGAAAAGGTTTTCAAAAATATGATTTTGAAATTTCTGATTTAAAGAAGTTGTTATGTTTTTGTTTTAAAAAAGTGCTGCTCCAAACTGCTAACCCATTTACATTTATTGTGGAAAAACTGGTTTTAATTTGTTTTAAGAAAGAATTCATGGTTTATGTGAATTTTGTATTGCATACACAAAATGTGGTTGTTTATTTTTATTCCTCACTTTGTAGCATAGCTTAATATATGTACTACATAATTATGTTACAATATTTTATCAGTTGTTATTTAAAACCAAGTATTACGAATTTTTTTTGAATTTTTAGTCTTTTTATTTACCGTAATGTGCCTTGAAGAATTTGTTTTGAGTTTGAGGCTAACCGTCCAAAGTCGAAATTTTGAACTTTTACATTTGTTTTGCCTATAGAGTCACAGAAAACCGTCCTTAGATTTATTACATGGCACATGTGATAAAGCCATTACTTACCGAATAATTTACCATTAATGTGGAAATGGTATATGAAAAAAAGTTTTCTCGGCAATAATAGATCTGTGATTTTTTTAAAAATATGCTATAGAAAATATATTGTGTTAATATCTCATTTTCCATTATCAATCTGATGCCACAGTGTAGTCTACATTAAAGGCTGCGGTGTGACATGAATTTGTTAACACGTGATAAAAATGTCATCTTCTATCTCAGTAGATGTTAAAAACTTAATAAAATTGATATTAATGATTAAAATGCATCGTGTTTTTTTTTCATGTCCACCTCCCCAAAACACTGAATATCGATTATATTGAACCATGCTCTTTAAAAAGTAGGCTTAGCGAATTTGTATACTTAGTTTACTTTCTGCCTTTTATATGAATTGATATTAATTTAGGAACAGTAAGGACATTGACTGCACATGTACATTTGTACATGAAATAAAAAGCATCACAGAGTCTGGCCCATCGGTTTAATATTTGAATAGTTTACCAGATTAGATGTTAAATGGAAACTTTACAACAAAACTTCATGCCGAATGTTATGACTTTAACTTATATTTAGTCAAAATAATGTCAGCTATCGACTATCAACAATCGGTTGACAGGGGATGCTTT
Organism: Saccostrea glomerata; assembly: GCA_003671525.1. Taxonomy (NCBI): domain Eukaryota; kingdom Metazoa; phylum Mollusca; class Bivalvia; order Ostreida; family Ostreidae; genus Saccostrea; species Saccostrea glomerata. Next base: position 607,113 of record PRKT01000058.1, on the reverse strand, counting down.
ATTATCCATGGCACCTGGTCCCACCTTTCATAATTTTAGAGATCCGCGTTTGTTCTGCTCCATATTTGTATCGTTTCAATGGATCTTTTACCTTGATTATACTGTTTGTATTTCCATATTTCATATACTACACAGTAGGAATCAATTCTAGTCAGTATTCTTTGCAAACATGAAATCTACGTAAGATGATGGTGTATTATTAGACTATACATTTCAACACATCACTGAAGAGATATAGAGTGAAAACTTTCGTATCGTGTTGTGTTTCATTCTTCTCTTTATCTCTTAGATATATCTGTCATAAATGAAATATACCTGATTCGATTCTTTATCAACTCACAGAGTCAGCAACCGTAAATATAACACAGCAAAAGTTGCTGACATAGGTCTATTTTATATATGTTTAATTCAGCAGATTTTCTGCTGAACACAATTTCTTTTAAATGATTTTGAATAACTTTTGGCAAATTATTCAACAAGTGAAGATATTACTTTCCAGATGCACAGCGAACAAATCATACATTCATAAAAACACCAATAAAGTTGAACCTTATTGATAATGTGGATACAATTTTGTGAATAATACACCAAAAAATACAACTGCAAAAAGAGTTATTAAATGTAAACAAAATAACAACTGAATTATAAAGACTATTGCATGCATTCAAATACCAAAGTCAGAATGCCGTATTGATAAATAATTTTTAAGCGTAGATTTATTAAGGACCTAGAATATAGAAAAAATTTATGGATGAAAATTTCCAAAATTAAGTTTTACAACAAAATTTATTACTTAGCAATCCCCCTCCCCCCAAAAAGAGAAACAATAAAAAAAAAATTATAAATAATTGAACAATATTTTGTATATATTAGATCCATTTTAACGGTATGTCTGTATATAGCGTACTTGTAGAGAGGTATTTTTCTTCAAAAATTCTTTAGACGCGATCAAAGTCTTTACCTTACAAATAAGTACTTTTTATTAGTTTTCCTATCTTTTTTTTCATGAAAACTCATTTCATTAATGACACTGAATATAACCCATTTAAGTTTTGAAATCAATATTTCTAATATTGCATTGTGTCATTTGCATTTACGCAATTATCTCGACTACGCGCAATGTTTTAATATACACTTCAATGGACATATTGAACAATCTGCACGAACATATTAGTAATCGGAATTTAAGGCTTAAGAATAATCATAACTGTCGCATGAACGGGCTCAAGATAAGCTTTCTTATTTCTAATACCACCTGTCAATATCATAACACAGCTAATCCAGCCGCTCAGTTGGTTCGAAAAAATCGACCACGTCCAGAATTTATTATCTATTCAGTGACCTCTCCGTACTGACGTAAATTTATTGATACGATGTACAAGCTCTTTCGCAAATGAGCTAGAACTCCCTCTTAATGCCCTAATTGTACATCTTTTGTGTAGTTTAATGAAGAAGATGTTCTATTCTTAACATGGACAAGAAGATTACATATAGGAACGAATGTATGGGACCTGTGCGAGCTACTGCCTAATAATTAAAAATGAAATTCAAAAGGTTTAAAAAACATTTTCATTATGTAGTACTAGTACTCGTATATTCTTGCTTCTTTACCACACTAATTCTTACAAATTCAAGTTTCAAATACTTAAGAGCACTTCTCAGAAAACCCTTGTTCGAATAAATAAATAAATAACAGTAAAATTAAATTTTTTATGAACAGTTTATTCATAACAAATTCAAAACACTCAATTTTCAATAGGGTCTTGCTTTCTTAGGGTCCTTGCTCTTCATTTTCAACTTCACCTAAAATAAATAAAGAGTTATTTCAATCATTGAAAAGTCCAAATATAGATTGGTATGTTTACATAACTGAATCAATTTTTCTATTTTGAGATTAACATTGATATGTAAAAGCTTTCAAACATAGCAATTATGTCGGCTTCGTTGTGCTCTGAGGTTTGTCACTCACTTTTTTGTTGTGCGCCATCTGCTGAACACAGTCGCTCCATTTACATAATAAAGAGTCCTCCCCTCCCGTCACCAACGTGTGGGTCTTCAAAAAACACGAAGAAACAATAAAGCTCAACTATTTGTTCCGCAGTTAACCTTAATGAACAAACCCGATTGAGAATATTTTAACTTTGATATACCTCCCGCTTTTTATAATTTTTTCCTCTACTCTTCTTTTGTAGCTCAAAACGTTAACGTAAAGGAATTAAAAAAAATTCTTTTACAAAAGGTATCATGAAGCAAGAAGCTTATAAATAAGCTGTTGAAATTCAAAAGGTGTTCCAAATTTAAAAAATACTTTTCATAATTTTACTTTTTCATAATTAAACACTTTTAACTTTAATAGAAAATAGAGTTATGTTATAAATAGCATATACCGCATCATCCCAGTGCAAACATCGCACAGTTGCTTTGTGGCCTCCTTTAAGACTTTTGACGACGTCTACTGGATCGTCTATAGTCATAATTTTAAGGTCGCCACTGTAAACAAGCAATACATCATTAAGTTAACAAAATCATGTTCTTGCTATTTACATGCAGATGCTGAAACAAGAAGAATAAGCCTGCCAAAGTGACGTCATCAGCTCATCTTCACGACAGTGATGGATTGTTTAGTCTGCGTAATAATTTTTGTAAGGCTGTAATACTTCATTCATAAATCCTAGACAGACAAAATATACTACTTCAAACATATGAATGTGATTGCGCAAAACCAAAACAATTTTGCAACAAATTGTTTTGTTTTTTTCTTTTTTCTCGTATTCTTGCAAGGTCTGTTTTTCCATAGCAAGATGAATTTCAATTTCCAATTAAACATCATTTCTGGAGAATTATTTTAATGCAAGATTAGATTCCGGTAAATCTTATATCTGCGGTGACTAACAACAAAGTTAAAATCACTAGAATCTTAAACCAAAACTATATAGCATCCTACTTGGCGGATGATTAACGGCTCTTTGATCATAAAGGCATTGCAAAAACACCAAGGTGAATAAACTCTAAACAAGCAATTAATATTGTCTTTGAATTCATAATTTATGGCATATCTTGCTATTGTGAATGGTTTTCGATGTAAACTCATATATACTGAAGCATTGCATCTAATTCGAAACTCTAAAACTAGTCAAAAAATACGTTCGCACTAATGGATATTGAGGAGTTAGAGGTCTTTTCGTAACAGTTTCTACTGCAATTGGCATTGGTTTAAACGGTCTCGTCGAAACGCCTGTTCAACGTCCGTATATGTAGTTGACTTTGAATCCGCAACGTAAAGATATCGCCAAACACTGCACCATGCCAGCGAAAACTAACTAATATTGAAGATTGATTTAATGTTTGTGTGTTGTTTAGCGTCCCATCCAGAACCCTTCACTCATTTAAAGAATTGTCGTATGCCAATGAAGTGTTTGAAATTTATTCCATAATAAGGCAAAGAAAAAGTCACTGCCTAAGTTTAAAACTTAGGTGTAATATTGTATAGAATTTTTCTCTAATGTGGACCAATAACTAATTGAATATTAAAGTAAATACATGTTGATTTTGTGGCTACTTCTGCACCAAATGGAATGTATATTATTTTAAAATGACCACTAATATATATTTCTTTAAATTTGCTACATCTTATTCGATGTAAGAATTCCAAAAGAACATCATATACTATGATCAAAATAACATTGTGTTTTGAATGTTGTTTGAAGTAATCCACACTTTAGAGTATTGGGGATTTGCAGAAAAAATTTCGTTGTAAATTATATGAAATCCCTTTCTTCTATGTGTATACATGTATTTTCACTTCATAAACTAATATATATACTTCTTACGAATGTAATTTAAGTTCTGTTATATTTTTATTTATAACAAAGCAAATAAAATGAATTTAATTTTGATTTGTTCGACTTTTGATGAAGAAAATTCTGGGGGGAAAATACCGATACAATTCTTCATCATGTACAATTACACTTTGAAATTTCTCATGTATAAATAAAAAAAAATTTAACCAAAATTAATCACTTAATCTTTAACGAAAACATAACATTTAAGTATTATCATGTTGTGAATTTTGAATTTACTAGGTGGAGGTAAATGCAAAACTTTTCAACACGAAAGCTAGTAACTATTCTGTAAATTTTGCAGAGAAAGATGGCAAATATATTACAAAACCAGACAGTGCTAGAATGTGTTAAGGGAGATGTGGATAACATACAAACTGATGTGTATCTGAAGTGAAAAGTGCAAGTACAACCTGTGAGTGCCCATCACGAGATGTAACTTGTCTGTGTATAAGCAATCCACCATGTAGTCCACTGTCTCTGTGCCCTTGTTAAAAAATAAAGAAATCATTAGCCTTATAAATGCTCCATTCTTAAAATCACATTAACATTGATAAATTGTTTTCCAACACGTTTTTTTTTTAATTTGAAAGATTTTTTTTCCAATTTGAAATTAAAATTTATTCTCGCTTTGGAATTTCAAATAACAAAATTATTTTTAATTTTCTTTCTCTGTGCTTTAAATAAGAAAATGGATAAATTGTTTCAGAACTTATTCAAGACATTTACCATGTGTGTTATATTTTTGAGTTTGATTACAAGAAATTTATCTTCATTTAACTGTTGTTCTTTGGATTTGGAATAATTTCGATTATTAAATGCAGTTAATTAAATTTTTTGCTTTAAATTCTCTTATCTACAATAAAAATATGAACATGTGTTGAAACATATTTGAAATCCAAAGATGTTTGAAATCCATCTTAACTCGTTTTTAAGCAAGGCTGCAATATTATACCGAACCTTGCAATTTACAAACCTTTTGTGTAAAATACCCAGACTTGAATGAAACGTTATCAAAAATTACAATAGTTAAGTTCATGTCCGTTGAATACAGTTGCTACACTTAAAGACCAACTTAGAGTTTATGTTGGCAGACCGTTAATAAATTTACTTGACCTACAAGACAACTTTACAACAGTGTAAAAGATGGCTATCTACCCCCTAACAGACAGGACCATAAAGGCATATTAGATAGAAGTAGAATACATATATCCTTCCTGGGAAATTCTTAACATTTATTTTTGCACTTTACTGAAATAGTTTAGTTCCAATATAGTACACAAGTCATACTGTGAGAACCGAATTCGAGGTATTCGATGGTTTTCGGCGAAACAACATGGTTCATGTCATATACACAATGTCCAGCTATAAAAGTTCAAATTATTTTGTTTCCTCAATTCTAGATCGCTGACCGATTTCTAAACAAAAAGAGTTTGAAAAAAGGACCCCTTCAAGTCTTTATACCGTGAATATTTGTTAAATCATACAAATGTTCCTGCAAAGAATTTACTTGACCATTTATGTCTGACGAACATACTAAACCTCGAAAAGAATCGAACAATAGAATGGAATTAAGAACCTTTTCTGATGCACTATCCCAGTGGAAAATCTTCTACCTCTCTTAAGCTCTAAGGCATTAAGATCATTTAGAATAAAACAGAATCCACTTGTAAACGTTGGTATATTCCATTATTATGACATTTCTGCTTTCATCATTTTATCCTAAAAGTTCAAGATGAAAAAAGAGTCAAGGTCAACTTTAAGGGAGATTAGTAAAGATAACTCCCAACAGCTGACAAAACCCTTCGTTATTATGAACTTCATAGAGCTCCCAGGGGGACCAACCTCTCATTATCAGAGAGATCGTTAATCTGCTAATCCCCTAACAGACTCCAAAGAAAATTGCCGAGAGCCAACATAAAAAGAAAATCTCCAGCAGTACTGAATCAGCCTAAACCTAACAATATGTACCGACTTAACTCTATATATGCTTGAATGAAACACAGAAACACACCGTCAATATGTATCACAGAGTTATTAAACTCAAGAGAAATGAAGTGATCCTTGCAGACAGACTCTGTTGCCATTTTTATTTTGCAATTCAGTTGCCGTTTTTCTGTGATTAAACGTTATCCAAGTTTAAGATTTGTTTCCACCATTCTTAGTGTTATTACCTTTGTAAAATAAATGTCGACATCATTGACAGATGAGTTAAAAATGATTAAAATTTCAATCCCAAATTTTATCAAAAAACAAACAAAGGCTGACACTTGTACTCTATGACATTATCCGCAGTGTTGGTGAGATTCGCTCTATTTATACCAAGAGTACACCAATGTTAACCAAAATAAGATTTGTTATTCTCTCAACTGATTGCATGTTTCTTTTTCTTCGTCACGTTTACGATCAGATTATACAATGATAAAAAGAACGGAGATCAAAATCTTTCGCTGCTTTCATTTTAAAATCGATGATATCTAAGTCAACAAAATGTTAAAATGACGAAATCAGTTTCAAGGTCGTGTTTTTCTACGCTTCAAACATAAGAAATAATATAGTATTAGTAGTAGTACTACTATTTCTACAATCAGTGGTGATAAATTTTGTTAATAGTCGGACAACATAAAACTGATGCTTTTCAACCGAATGGTGAAAAAAGATAAAAACAGAGAAAAAAGTTGAATAAATGTACTTTTTACTGGGTGCTTTTCTTGAAAAGTATAGAGTTTTCAATCAAGCGACCAAATTACGCCACAATTTCTATATCTGACTTTGTTTAAGGATAAGAAAATACAGAAAAAAACAAAAAAAGAACAGTACCAACGAAAGAAAAAAAACAATATATACTTTAATCATCAATAATCAATGAGGTAAAAAAAACGAATTTAAACATAATTTTCTGGAATACAAATTATTGAAGGTGATTAATAAATATATTGCAAATGCGGAAGTAAATAAATCATTTGTTCAGCAAAATTGCAGTGGATCGCATGAGAATTATGACGTAATTCTCTGATAGAGTACCGACTTTTAATCACAATTGTTGATGCAAGTCGCTGACGCGTTAAATATATCGTCAAAGTAATTGTTTGTTGAGCACTTATAAATGTTCTGTGTTCTTGATTGAAATCCTTACGCTACCCGTTTAATTGATTCTGTCATGGATGTTATTTACCCGCAAACGTGTATCTTCACTGTAGAAAAGCAAAATTAACTGAATACCTGAAAGGTGTGATATTGGCACGCTTGGAAAGTCCATTAGTTACTTAGGTAGTATTGACTACGACTGAAGTACAATTATGGAGGGGTTTATGACCTCTGTTATTGAAATCACCACTATTACTTACTGAGAGCATACCAACTGGCTAACAATACCCAACGAAATTAATAACTTTTAAAGAAAAACCTAAAAATCTGTTATTTAATTTAGCCAACGCATTTATATTTTACATATGAATGCTACAAACCTGATGATTTATTTTTCGAATTATAATATTCTTATTTTAAAAAAATAGCAAAACATTCTGTTGTTCTATAAATTATAAAGTTATTTTTAAATAACCAGTTCACCATTATGTTCCTTTTAAAGCATCTAGAATAGCATTCCATAAAATGATTGCGAATTTACATTCATGTGGAACATATTCTAATATTAACTCCATTTGATTGAACATAGCAATTAATCTAAAAATAAAATCAACATTAACTTTTTTCAAATCAAGCAAGTCAATGACCGTAGATGGGACATAAACAGAATAGAATGTCCCATCACATAATTCAGTATCCATTTTTACATTTACTGGAATCAGATAATAGTAGGCACAAAGAATAAAAAGCTATTAGATTTCTGAAGTATAATACAGAGACTTATTGACTCCATGATTTATAATTCTGATTATACTATTCTGAAAGATGTTGCTATTAAGAGAATATGGAAGAGACATCGATTTTCATTCCCGAATAATCTATATCCTTGTGTAAGTTTTATTATCCAATTCGTTGAAACAATATTCAAGGCTGGTTAATTAGTGCGAGCCCTATCTTATTGACACTTGATCCTATCTATCATAATGTCTATTTCATAAACTCCAATCGTTGATAAATTAACGACAATGTAAATATTTAAACTTTAAGAAACAACATTGGGGGAAAAATCAAATTTTTAGGAAATCCTAGATTGAATTTTATTTTTAAGATGCTGTCATAAGACAGAAATACCATCATTAAGGTGTTTGCCTCTAAATGTATACTTACTTTCATATTTTGGGTACAAAGAAAAGAACTAATTATAAAATCATCCTTTAATGAGTTGGTTTTAGGTCCTTAGTCACTCAAAGGTGAAAATCAAAATTCGGAAACCTAAATGTACACTTATATAACCTTCCAAAATATGACATGAAGCATTGTTCAAGATGATACAATGGTATAAGGAAGAAGGAAGTGTGACAGACAGACGTGAAGATAAACGGATAGAACGAGATAAAAACAATGTACCCAAACTAAATCATCAGCATCATGTTTATCAAACAGAAAAAAAGAATACAGTTACATGTATCTTTAACAACTAGAAAGACGCGCATAAGTCTGTAACGTTTTCATTCCATTTCTTAATATGAAAAATTCAATAATATACAGTTATGGAATGGGTACGAGAGAAATAGCAAATTTATGGTTCCCCGAGGGAGAAAACTATTTCCCGAGGCGGCGAAGCCGACGAGGGAAATAGTTTCCTGCCGAGGGGAACCATAAATTTGCTATTTCTCGAGTTAACATTACATAACTGTTTTATTATACCGAAACAATCATAGGCAATTTAATTTTTTTTACCAGATATTCCGACATTTTAAAGATAAATTGCAAAAGCATAATTACAAACGCATGTTAAACAGACTGTATGATAAGTGATGCATCGTGTCCTAAAACAATTCAATAATTTTCCAATTACAAAAGTTTTTTCACTGACATTTCGAAGAATTAACGTTGTCTTCATTTTGCTAGAATTCAAGTATGATTTTGACATCGCATGTCGAAATGTTTTGACGTCATAGTTACATTGCTAATAACATGACGTCACAGACTCGAGATTCCTTGAACGCTCCGCCCACTGAACACTCTGATTGGTCAAAATTACTAATAAATATTCATTAGGGAGTAGTCCCAGGGAGTAGCTCTGATTTTCCAGGGAGTAGCTCTGAGTTTTCAGGGAGTAGTCTCCAGATGAGGGAAATTGTCTCTTCTCGGGGAAATAGATGGTTTTATGGTATTACTTTTATATAGAGTAATTACAGTAAAGGTATAATAAACAAGTGTAATACATAGCCCAAAAAAAGAATTATATCCAATAAGGAATAAAAATGATGATTTCCTAAAAGCTCTGCATTCAAATTAATTAAATTTCCTAACAAGTCTCTCGACAGAATTTATAAAAATTGACCTCTATCGGCAATAGCAGTTAGAGACAATTTGTCAAAAGTCCACGTTAGCACATGGTTGTATTTTATCTGATACATACTTAGAGATAGAAATCTTATACTGTACAATAGTTCAAGTAGAGGAAGCCCCGTGGAACACGTAACTTAATAAATCAATGTACAGTGCCGGAATCTTATATAAAAAGATTCACGAGATAATGCGAGATTCGGATGAGATTGAGAAAAATTTATAATGGCTCCTGACCTTAAGATAATATTTTTCAATAAGTCGGTTTAAAATACGGTCACAAAGAAGGATTCTGTAATATTTGACTTCTAGACGTTGTCAGTGTGTCAGAAGTTTATGAGGTGCTGTCCTTCGTTTAGGGTTCTTTCTAGAACAACTGACATATTCATCAAAATAGAGCAGCCAAAATAACCAATTCTTTATCGTGAAAATTTTAATGAAAAACTTCTCTCGAAGAAAATTGAACTGAAATTTCTATGACTAAATGTATGACAAGCAATCCTTTGCTAATTCTATCAATTTCTTTTGCAGTTTTTTTTCATATTTGGAATTAAGTAAGCGCTCAAAAGTCTATGCTAAAAAATGTACAAACTTTAAGGCTTTTCCTCGCAAATTTATAGTTTTATTTTCATCTATCATTAATTGAATGATAAATACTTCTTCATTTTCAGCTAGCAACAAACAGACAACTCCATCTGTGATTTTCTAAGACCATTAGAGTGGTCTTTCCTATTTGCTTACCTGAAGTTTTTCTCTCATATCTCTTCTTTCTACGATGTCGTCTCCCTTTAAAACACACAAAATAGAATATTTTAGAGGGAATTTTATTGATGACGTTCATCTTCACAACACTAGGGATCATGTGTCCAGTTGTGGTTACAAGTACTTGTGGCCGTGAGACTCATGATGAACTTCAGTCAATTTCCTTCAGGCTGACATATACAGTGCAACCTATTTCGATAATAAAAAACAAATTCTTCTTCTTCTTCTTTCCTCTCAATTAATCACATTTAGTCTTATTGTTACATGTCCGCTGCGGTGTCCATTTCAACGGCTTGCTTGTGGTTTACTTTCTATCTAAATTATACAGATCTTTATTAGATTGGTGCTTTTCAACGAGAGAAGCCGGCAAAGGAAAGCAACAACAAAAAGGGAAAATAACGAAAAACAAAAACAAAACTCAAAGAAAAAAACAAAACAAAACAAAAAACAAACCAAGCAAAATTTTGTCAGGGGTTCAATGGCAACAAGTCGACTCAGTACCCATAATGATGTGAGGATGAATAATATTAAAAACACATTCAATTTTGATTCCTTATCCCTGATAATCTTTAAAATCGTCACTTGTAGTTTGGGCATCATAGTTAGATAATAAGATATTTACTCTTTAATGACTTCTTGGTATATAATCTGATTACTTAGTTTAAAGTTAAAACAATCATTTAGATTGATTTTAAAAGTTAAAAAAATCATTTAGATTGATTTTAAAAGTTAAAACAATCATTAAGGTTGACTTTGAAAGTTATACAATCATTTAGATTGATTTTAAAAGGTAAAACAATCATTTAGATTGATTTTAAAAGCAGTACTCACTTCAACAGAGTCCCAGACCTGAAGCGAGTCGTCATGTGTGATACAGTATATCTCAGTCTGTTTCTCCCCCGTCCAACCGATTCTAGCCTGAAATCGAAAATATTCTATTGAACTGACTATCACTAATTTCATAATTATGTACAATGTAAAACATATTTGTAAAATACATGTAATAAGTGGACTATTAGAGAGTTGGTTGTAAAACAGGGACTGGTTTACCTAAGTTTTTTTCTGCAGTCCCCTTCGAAGGGAATTAATGCCAGTATCATTTCGAACAAGAAGTCCAAGGGCTTTAACGGTCACCTAGCTGAGTAAACATCCATGAGCAGAAAAAACTTTTCAAGTAAATTAAATGCAGTTTTACCGTTATATATATTTCATAATCAAGCCCTTAACAGAAGAAGCCATGATCCAGGAGTGTCAGAATTTTGGGAGAAGCATCATTGCTTGTCATAACTATCAATTAGTTAAGTACGAGAAGCATAGAAGAAGATATTCTGTCCTAACAGCAGAATCTTGACCCAGGAGCTAAGAATTTTACGGCTTTTGAAGTACAAAGCACCTTTGCTAAAATATAATCATGTAATTAGTTTCTCTTGGAATGAAATATGCGTCAATAACGAACAGTACTTAAAAGTCCATTAAGCAATACAAATACAGAGCAGAGCAAACACGGACCTCTAGAACATCAGAGGTGGAATAAGATGCAATGGAGAATTTTTTGAAGAATTCTTGCATTTTCAGTATATAACGAATAGAGTCCCGCCTTAACACGAAATGTCTGACCAAGGAAACTTGCATTTGTTTTAACAAAAGTTTCCTATAGCTCATCAAAAAATGCATTTAATACATTTACATGAATTATTTTTTAATGAACTAGGATTAGACAAGAGGATTTTCGTAAAAATAATGTATTTTGACTTTAAACGTGTAATGAGCCCTTTTCTAAGATCAAAACCTTAGGTAATATTGAATACGGCACTCCTTTTAACCATTATAAATCAATTTGTCTGCTAAATATACAGAAAGAAGAAGCGCTTTTCAAAGAGGATTTATTTTTTTCACTTTAGTTTTATTCAATGATGCCCCACCCTAACTCAAGAACCCTGACGCGATTTCACACATTCGGAAGAGGGCTCAATGTACAGCGGCATCTTCTCAGGCCTGACACTTCAAAATTGTATCATTGGGACTGAAAAGAAGGGGAATTTAATCATGCCAATATAGTGTTTTACTTTTTGATGGCCCAAGAGACCCCAAAATTCACACAATTTTTATGTCATATGCCAAATGAGATGAAAATTTTCAGCAGTTGCAGAGGTAGATGCAAATGTTCAAATAACCATGGATGATAACAGCTACATTGTAACTATTTTCTGAGTGAGACAAATTCCTACATTTAAATTTTTTTAAAAAGTCAAAACAAAGATCATAGACTTTCTCTATTTTATTTCAGCAAAACCCTAGTCTCTTTCCACTATAATTGCATTTTATTTCTTTACTAGACAAAAATGTCAAGAACGTCAAAGACCTCACCATTACTTTAGTGACATTTTTTAATCAAGAGATCAGAACAAGTAAAACATAAGCGATTAAGAATGAAGTAACAGAGTCCCTTCTTAACATCCTCTCTAGCCACAGGTTTCTGATACTCTATTCTCCTTTAAAAATTGGACACTTTTATCAATGACAAAAACTATTAAAAGCGGGAACTTGTCCATGCCCGGGTGAAGAACTCTTCAAACTGCCCGGGATCCATTCTAAAACTCAACAGGAGACCCAGGGGCCACATCGCTCACCTGAGCACATCGGCTAGGAAAAAGCACAAATCAGATCAGAATTGAAAAGTTTACTGAGGGGATGGGATGGGGATAGGGGAGGGGGGTTTGAATTCAATTTGAGAATGCCTTCATATCAATTCATTATATAACGTCTCGAGAAAGTTCTTGAGAAAAAGATTTTTATAGATTTTTTAAACATTTTGTTTGTATATATATTACTTTGTAATAATTTGAATTTGACTCCCCATTGTTTACCTCCCTACCCCCAAAGGGTACTCATGATTTGAACAAATTTAAATCTTCAATACATGAGGATTCTTACATGTCAATTTGATTTAACATAGCTTTTCTGTTATTGAGATTTTTTCCTTTTTTTCCTATGTAAAACTTTGATCCACCGTTGAGACCGTTCCCTGCGCTTGGAGGTTATGATTTAAAGAAATTTAATTCTACACTTTCTGAGGATGCTTCCATATAAATATCACTAATCATGGCTTTGCTATTCTTTAGAAAAAGATTTTTAAAAATATAATCTAATGTAAAACTCCATTGTGGCCCCACCCTATCCCTGGGGGTTATGATTTGAACAAACTAGAATCTACAGTACCTGAGGCTGCTTCCATATAAATGTCACTAATCATGGCTTTGCAGTAGTTGAGAAGAAAAGTTTTAAAGATTTTTTTTCTACATATTCCTTTGATCGGCCATTGTGGCCCCACCCTACCCCAGGGGGCATGATTAGAACAAACTTGAATGTACACTACCTGAGGATGATTCCACATGAGTTTCATCTTTCCTGTCCCTTTGGAGAAGATTTTTAAAGTTTTTCCTACATACATTGTATTCCTATGTAAATTTGGATCTTGAGAATAGATTTTTTCTATATATTCCTATGTAAAAATTTGATCGCCCATTGTGGCCCCACCCTACCCTCGGAGGTTATGATTTAAACAAACTTGAATGAATACTACCTGAGGATGATTCCACATGAGTTTCATCTTTCCTGTCCCTATGGATCTTGAGAAGAAGATTTTAATGATTTTTGCTAATATATTCCTATGTATAAATTTGATGGACCATTGTGGCCCCACCCTCCCCCCTGGGGGCCATGATTTGAACAAACCTGAATGTACACTATCTGAGGATGATTCCACATGAGTTTCATATTTCCTGTCCCAATGGTTCTTGAGTAGAAGATTTTTAAAGATTTGTCCTATATGTTCCTATGTAAAACTCGACACTACCTGAGGATCATTCCACATGAGTTTCATCTTTCCTGGCCCAGTGGTTCTTGAGGAGAAGATTTTTTTAAATGCCATTAATTTTTCACTAATTCATAATTACCTCCCCCTTGGAAGAGGGCGTGGCCCTTCATTTGAACAAACTTGAATCCCCTTTACCCAAGGATACTTTGTGGCAAGTTTGGTTGAAGTTGGTCCAGCGGTTCTTGAGAAGAAGATGAAAATGTGAAAAGTTTACGACAACGGACAACGGACAAATTTTGATCAGAAAAGCTCACTTGAGCCTTCGGCTCATGTGAGCTAAAAATGACACTAAATTTGTTACAAGATTTTGCTTCAAGTCTGAACATGTCAAATCTTAAATCATGAATCAATATATAATATGTTCCGAGTGAAAGCAGTAGCTCATATATATGTCTCCTCATACATAAGTACATCTTATCTCCTAAAAACAATGAAAAGCTTATTCAAAGCAATTTAATTGCTGAAATTAACGGTTCTTGAAAAATGAGCACTTTGGGATGTATAGACCATTGGTGATATTTGAGGAGTTCCTGCATTACGTTGAATGCTCACTTTTGATGTGGAGTTTGAAGTTGAATGATGATTTATTTGCGATCAAAGTACAGTCATTAGATGTCCACGTGCAAGTAACTGTGATAACAAATTGATTTTGAAGTATTATGTCCGACATGTTAATTTTCCATAATTGCCATGGGCCATTGCTATTTGCACATTAACGATATAATTCATAATTCAATACTGGCATCACTTAAGGTATTGCTTTTCCCGTTACTATCTGGGATTCTGAACTCTAAAAATGTTAAAGCTTTAATTTGTTTTGGATACCTGTGATGCAACTTCACAAGATGGGTGATAAAATGTTTTCAATGAAACTTCAACATACTCCTTCGTTTACGGCAATGATACAACACAAGCAAATCAACCAAGCGGCCGAAACATGTCTGAAGAGAAAGTTCATGCAGTAAAAGAAATAATGCTTTTCTTTCCCAGTTGTTCTACCACACATCTGAGTAACACGATTTGGTACTGCACAAGAGATCTTGTTTCGTTTTTTCTCGGAATGACAGCTTCATTGTTAGCTCTGATTGGATTCGTCGCCAATGGACTGTCCATTTATAAAGTCTTTTCAAGCAGTGTGAATCCCACCGCCACAGTGACTATGATAAAGATTTTGATAGTGGAAAAATTTATTCCGATGATAATAACACACAGTAAAACTCGGTTATAGCGAAGCCCTTAGGACCTGTGAATTTAATTCGCTATATCCGTAATTATGAATTGAATTTTATATACAAATGCTAAAAGGAAATAAATTCAGTTCAATATATCAATTTTTTTTTATAATCTTGAAAAGTTCGTTATCAAATATGTAAATCTTATTATATTTAACATCAACGGGACTCAAAATCAGTTCGCTATATCCGTAAATTCGTTATATCCGAGTTCGTTATAAACGTAAGATTTTATAAAGAATTGTTAAGAATTTTGCCGGGGACCCAGAAAAACTTCGCTATATCCGTGAATTCGCTATATCCGTGTTCGTACTAAACGAGTTTTACTGTACATATATTTTAACGTTCATGTAAACCATGTAGACGTGAACGTTAAGTGTCTACTAAAACGCAAAATTGTAGTTATCATTTCTACTTCCGCCATAGTAATATCCGGTTTCTATGTTGCTCAGTTAGCAGGTTTACGACTTCTGCTTATCGGATATCCTTTGAAATCTTTGAAGAACATCAAACCCAAGATCGTATTCATCGTTTCCATTGTCCTTTTCCTCGTCGGTGTAGCAATCTGTGCTTTTCTACAATTGCGCACGGACAACCTGCTGGCTGCAAAGGACTTTTTATCAGAAATTAAGTCAAGACACATCAAACGACAAATCCTGCATGCTATTCCCATCGTTTTGGTAATCTTATTTCATATTCTGAAAATGCGTGCCTTAAAAAATACATTTGGAACAAGAGGGATCACCAAGAAAATGACAATAACTGTGTCTTTGATTATAGCTGTCTACTTGTTTTCTTGGTTACTTAACTTGATTCCATTGACAATGCTCTTTT
This sequence comes from Saccostrea glomerata, assembly GCA_003671525.1. Classification (NCBI taxonomy): domain Eukaryota; kingdom Metazoa; phylum Mollusca; class Bivalvia; order Ostreida; family Ostreidae; genus Saccostrea; species Saccostrea glomerata. The sequence continues at coordinate 591,130 of PRKT01000058.1, read as the reverse complement.
GTTTTCCATTGGAAACCGCCAAAAAATCCGCCCACATTATATTCTACGTATTATTATTGGCATGAATTTTTAATTTTACTTTTATTCCCATTATTTTAGTTTTACATTCTTAATTTAGAGATCCAGTTAGAAGAAGTAACACTAGTGAACAATATATACCGGCCTCTGGTACAAGTGTATAATACTTTATGACAGTATATACCAGCTATTGTAGCTCATATGTCTTCTCCTACAATAGTACATCTATCTCCAAATTCAATCAAAAGCTTTTTCAAAGATTATTTTATTGCTGAAATTAACAGTTCTTAAAAAATGAGCACTTTGGGGTGATCTGATCATTGTTGACATTTTAATAGTTTCTGTATAACGTTGAATGCTCACTTTTGATGTGGAGTTTGAAGTTGAATGATGATTTATTTGTAATTAAAGTACAACCATTAGATAACCACGTGCGAGTAATTGTGATAACAAATTGATTTTGTGGTATGATGTCCGACTTGCCAATTTCCATTAATTGCCATGGGCCATTGTTATTTGCACATTAAAGACATAATTCATAATTCAATACTGGCATCACTTAAGGTATTGCTTTTCCCGTTACTATCTGGGATTTTGAACTCTAAATATGTTAAAGCTTTAATTTGTTTTGGATACCTGTGATATAAGTTGGCCAAAGGAGTGATAAAATGACATTTTTTAACGAAACTTCAACATATTCTTCCGTTTACGGAAACGATACAACACAAGCAAATCATCCAGGAGGCCAAAACATGTCTGAAGAGAAAGTTCATGCAGTGAAAGATATAATTACTTTCTTTCCCAGCTGTTCTACTGCACATCTGAGTGACTCGATGTGGTACTGCACAACAGATCTTGTTTCATTTGTCCTAGGAATTACTGCTTCATTGTTAGCTCTGATAGGATTCGTCACCAATGGATTGTCCATTTATAGAGTCTTTTCACGCAGTGTGAATCCAACCGCCACAGTGACAATGATGAAGATTTTGACAGTGGCAAATTTTATTTCGATGATGATAACATATGTATTTTTTAACGTTCAATTTAACCATGTAGACGAAAACGTTAATTGTCTACTAAAATGCAAAATTGCAGTTATCATTTCTACTTCCGCCATAGTGATATCCGGTTTCTATGTTGCTCAGTTAGCAGGTTTACGACTTCTGCTTCTCAGATATCCTTTGAAATCTTTGAAGAACATCAAACCCAAGATCGTATTCATCGTTTCCTTTGTCCTTTTTCTCGTCGGTTTAGCAATCTGTGCTTCTTTACAATTGCGCACGGACAACCTGCTGGCTGCAAAGGACTTTTTATCAGAAATTAAGTCAAGACACATCAAACGACAAATCCTGCATGCTATTCCCATCGTTTTGGTAATCTTATTTCATATTCTGAAAATGCGTGCCATAAAAAATACATTTGGAGCAAGAGGGATCACCAAGAAAATGACAATAACTGTGTCTTTGATTATAGCTGTCTACTTGTTTTCTTGGTTACTTAACTTGATTCCATTGATAATGCTCTTTTGTTTTCCATTGGAAACCGCCAAAAAATCCGCCCACATTATATTCTACATATTATTATTGGCATGGATTTTTAATTTTACTTTTATTCCCATTATTTTAGTTTTACGTTCAAATTTTAGAGATCCAGTTAGAAGAAGTAACACTAGTGAACAATATATACCGGCCTCTAGTACAAGTGTGTAATACTATTCGGCAGTATATACAAGCTTCTACTACAAATGTGTAACACATTTGCAGTATATGGCTTCCAGTATGTCCCTCCATTTGGCAGAATATAACAACTTAAGATCATTTTAATTTTTCTACGGCCAATATTTGTGGAAAGACGTTATTTCGTGGGCAACTCATACAGAAGATTCAATGAATAACCATGTTGAAAAAATAATTAAGAGTGTGGAGGTAAATTCGTGGACAAGGGTAACCCACGAAATCTATGAATACCGGTATATAGCTCCCCAATGAAAGTCAACGATTTCACAGTAGCATCTGGTACAAATGTGTAACACTATCTGGCAATACATACCAGCTTTTGACACAAGTGTGCAACACAATTTGACAGTTTTGAGCAGCCTCTGTGTATGGTGAGAAAATCAAACCAACCAGTTGAATCTTTGTAAACATTTTACACTCAATGAAGTTAAGTAAAATTCTATTTTAAAATATTCCATCAACTGATTTCTTTGGAATAAAATTCGGAAATATTTGTTTACACCGTTGAATTGAAAAAAATCTCCATTAAACTGGAAGAAACAGGATATTAAGACTAAAGCATGACAAGATAAATGAAACTTGCAACTTGAAATATTGCTATAAAATTTGTTTTATCATCAGGCTCTAAAATCCATACATACATGTATGTATCTAACTCTGTGTATAAGCACACAGAAAATTAATTATCCCTTTCAAAATCTGTGTCAAGTAACAACTGTAACATATTGTGAAATAATTAAAATGGAGGATCATAATTATTGTTATTCTAACTGAGGGCAATTCAACCATCTTGCTCCACTAAATTGCTTTAATTTGGTAAAGTAAAGGTTAACATGAAAATCAAACCTGTAGCAAAATAATTCATATATTAATATATCTAAACTTTTTGGTTTGATTTACCTTCTAAATTGAGTGTAAGCTGTGTTGAGTGCAGGACTTGAATTATAAAAAATTAAACCAATTTGTGGAAATGTTATATATGATACTGCTTTCAAAATAATGGTTCCTAAAATTCCTCGAAAATAAAAATATTAAAATTTTAATATTAAATAATGTTATCCTAAAAAACAAAGTTAGGGGCGAAAAAAGAGAATTGTCTAAAAGGAGGTATAATTTCTTCATAAAATGTGTATTTACAAATATCTTTATTTATTAATATAGATAAAGAAGCATTATCAAAAGGGAAATGTGAAAGTCATTTATAAAACCTTTAACTGGGAATACAGTGAATTGAGCTATAAGACAACAAATTTTGTTTTATAGTTTCAATTACATCAAATAAAGAGTTCTGTATAATATATACATGTACTATAATATTTTTATATTCAATGTGACTGAATTTGTTTTATGGACAAAGGGAAGCTCAGATATATGGAAAACAATACAAACCACAGATGACTCTGCGTTGAACGTCCATGAAATGGCATCATCTTCTGATGTCTGACAAATGTCAAACACGCAGACTAGACCATCAGTTGACCCAGTGGCCAGATTATCTGGCTGATTAGGGTGAAATTTGACCTGTAGGAAAAAGCAATTTTAATCATTTTTTTTCAAAAACTTAGTTATTTGTAGCTTTGTGTGCATTTTTTGGAAAATAAGTATAAAATCAAAACCCTTGCAGCCTAGAACGTGAAAATAATTTCAAAATAACACTGTAATCCAACTTTTATTTGTGTCTGCATGAGGATTATCTGCAAAGTTTCGCAACATGCATCAACTCACACGAAATAATTGCTGCAATCCATACCTTTTGCTTTGTATTTGTTGAGAATGTTTCCTCAGTTGTGAAAATTAATCAATGCAGAACAATTTCAATTTGACAAATTGCAAATAAAATAGTTGGTTTACAGTAAATTCAAAAGAATTAATTTGTCCCATTAGTTTTTCTTTCACAAGAAAAGGAGCCATTGTTGATATAAATTACTCTTGACTGCCTACATGTACCTTGTGTAAAATCCTTACATTATGGGGCAACATACTATTTTAATGTTTATTATGAAATCAATGAATTAATATAATGCATGTACCTGTGTAATATCATCCTGGTGACTTTCACTGTACGAGCCCATTACATCTGTTTTCCTTCTGTCCCTGTTATTAAAAAAAAATAACTTAATTTTTTTTATATAACAGTCAAAATATTTTTTTTATTGATTGAAATTTATGACTTGAAATTATCTGTTTTTGTGTTTTCTTTGACTTTTTATAAGAAATTCTTTACATTATACATGTATATGTAAATATAGATGTCTTTATACTTTTGATTTACAAAATTATGAGCTAGTGAATCTCCAAACCAAAAGGATATTCCAAAACAATATTGAAAGTAATAATTATTTATAATGATTGATACCAGAAGATAATGTGAACATCCTCGGCTGTAGTCAAACATTCTGTTCCAGCAGCGATTACTCTGTCATTACTGTTGATATCAAAACTGCTAAATCCTTTGATCTCTCCCGGTGCTTTATAAGATATATATTTCTGGCACATATGTTATTAAGATCTGATATGTGCAAGTGCTTGAATAGATGGGCAAAGAGCAAATAAAATACATTTAAATGATATTATTACTGCTAAAAAGCACGTAAACAGAATTGCACACTCTCTTTGTTACATTACTTCACAATACAAATTAAGGTACATGTACGTGGAAAGAAATTTAGGGAAAACTTTAAAGATACCTTCATAATTTTGGATACATTTTCCTGAACGTTCATCCCAGCATCTGTTATGAGAAATCATTCGCTAAATGTAGTCTGTAAATATTTCCATTAAAGTGATAGCAGAAGTGTTTAAAAATATAATAATGTATTATAAATGCATTGTAAAATTTATCATCTTAAATAAATATATTCTCAAACATTTATAAATATGATTTAGTCTGGAGAAAAAAATCCCTGTAAATGAAGTTGAACTGACCTTGAAATGTAATTTATTCATTTCTAAGTACTGTAGATTCCTTATTTTTTGTGAACACTTTTTATCATGAAATGGCTATTGAACGGCAAATTGCGAGAATAATAATTTGTGATTTGATGGTTGATCGAGTTAATTTACATGTATTTTGGCACCCTATATATAAAATATGCAATATTTTATTTTGCGAGTGATGCTTCTAGCGAAATTACGCAATAATTAATTTCTCGTGTATAATTAGGAATCTACAGTACTCAGACAAAGAAATTAAAGATTTAAAAAAAAGATCTTCTTACTTGATACATTTATCCAAAGCAGATGAAAATAGGATATTATCTTCCGTGTTTGCAAACTGAATCCCAGTTATGACATCGGTGTGGCCTGGAAAATTATAAAAACATACATGCATGGTTTCATTTTTATGCATCATATAATATTCATTTTCATGTGAGTTGAAAAAAACAATTTTTTTCCCAAATAACGCTGGTCAGTGGCATATGACTTTGAAGACATGCCTTGAATCAATATGAAAACACACCTCATGGAATGGCTAATAAAAGATATGAAGTTACTTGTTTTTTTTTACCATTACTTACAATTACAAAATGACTGACTGAACGAAAGCAAGTATGATAATACACATGTAATTAATATCAACATATTTTCTGTATTCAGCAATTAACATTGAATCATCTTAAATTAAATTGAAAGTCAAACTCATGACAAAAAACGGAAAATTTTTACCGTATATCATTGTGTAACCAACAGCTATTGAACAACTTAACATAACAAAAATATGTCCTCTTAATGTGTTAATTGATAAATTAATAATTAAAGATTCTCATACCTGTCAGTTTACCAACCACAGACAAGTCAGCATGCTGATAAAGTCGAATGTCATGATTTGAACTTGTGGCGGCTACCAGTTTCCTATCTCCTTGTCTTAAGAATAAAATTTCATACATGTTGGGGGAAATCTTTTACTGAATTTATAATACAAAACAAAGAAAAGCTGAATTTATAATAGTTAGAAAAATGTACCTGAATTCTGCCATTTCATAAAAATGAATACATGTATTCAATCATAAGCAAAATGACATTAATTTACATATGATACAAATCATACATGCATATCAGAAAATCAGATGAATTTTATTGTTATTCTAACAAGATGGTTTCTAAAAAATAAAATATGAAATGGGAGAATGTCTCTGTAAACTGGTTAAAAAGAATTTTATAACCCTTTTTGCCAAAAAAAAAAGGAAAAAAAAGAGGGAGGGGGGGTTAGGAGGTAAAATGTGGAGGGCAATAGAGGGCAATCAGAATTTAAAGTCACCAATAATACTTAGTGATCTTTGAAAACATCAGGTGAGCTGTGAAATGTCAATATTAGTGTTTGTTATATTTAATCATCTAATGCCAGAAAGATTGATTTTCATGTTATCATAATTGCTGTTGAAATCAGAAACTACAAGTACTTACTTATTTTGTACTGCAACATCTAATATGTAGTTCTCTTCCACCTTTTCTAGAGCTATAGCAGATTTTTCACACAGATTTAGACTTTGAAGGTGAGAACTTAGATTGTCATCAACACTTGCCATTTCTTGTGCTGAAAAAAAAATCCTCAATTAGGCAAACATGAGGCAACATTCATGATGTAGAAAATAAGAATATATTAGCATAGTTTATTACTGATGAATGGAGATCAAGTTTGTATACATGTATGTCTAACATTCACTTGATTACTTGGCATTATATTGAATTATAACCAATCAATTATCATGTCAACAAATGTTTTACTTTGTTATATTATTCAAGAAGTATACATTGGGTCACTAATAATAAATATTGATCAAATTCTTTAAAGAAATATAAAATGTTGTAATTTGTAAACAAACTCACATGGCTAAAACGGAAGTGAAGAAATCGAAAGTAGAAAATCAAATTAACTCGTTCAAAGGAATGTCAATAGAACACAGATTAGGAATATTCTTTTTTTTGCTTCACACGTTTTAATTTAATTACATGAGAATTTTGCAGCATTAGGCTTCGCACACAGGCACCAAACGCTACTTATTTTTCTTCTAATAAAAAGAAATATACACCTTACCTTATTATTCAGTAAGGTGTACATATTTTTTTTATTAAAAACTAAAGGTACTGTGAGCAATGAGCTCACTATATGATACCCCGCCTCCCATATGAATATAATGGCAGTGTCCATGTTTTGCCCTGGAAAATCCAATATACATATATCAGATCAAAAAGTAAAATAGGAGGTGCACAATGACAATATGTAAATAACATTCTGTGAAAGTTTCATTATATTTCCTTCAGTGGTACATGTATGAGAGGATTTGCGTATTATGAGAGATGGGTACCCAAAAGCGTAACAGACGGACGGACGGACATACCGATTACCATAAACCCTCCCACTTTTCAAGCGGGGGGTATAATAGGGTCATTTACTGGTGCCTGCATGTGGCTTTGCACTAAGGGAACGACCATTTGACAGGGTTTGGGGTGGGGCTGGCAGAAAAGCGGGAGGGTATATATAGTAATCGTTAATTCCGTCCGTCTGTCTGTACGTCCGTCTGTTACGCTTTAGGGTATTTCTTATCCGCAACTCCTCTCATATCACTGAATGAAATTTGATGAAACTTTCACAGAATCTTTATTACATATTGCCATTATGCACCTCCTATTTTACTTTTTGATCTGACACATATTTTGGGTTTCCCACAGCAAAACATTGACACTCCCATTATATTCATATGGGAGGCGGGGTATCATTTAGTGAGCTCATTGCTCACAGTACCTCTAGTTTATTGACCAGAATTTTGAAGAGTTAAATCAAAACTTCACATGTGAATTCCTTGTCACAGGACCTTCCAAATTTTGACCCTTTGATGTTGACCTATTTTCTAAAATTTAAAGATCTTTGATTCAAACACTCAAATTTGAAATATTCAACAACACTTATCATACCGCCCGCTTGAAAAGCGGGAGGGTATATAGTAATCTATATGTCCGTCCGTCTGTCTGTTACGCTTTTGGGTACCCATCTCTTATCCGCAACTCCTCTCAATCCTGTACCACTGAATGAAATTTGATGAAACTTTCACAGAATCTTTATTGCATATCAGTTGCCATTGTGCACCTCCTATTTTTCATTTTGACCTGACACATATACATATGGGAGGCGGGGGTATCATTTAGTGAACTCATTGCTCACAGTACCTCTAGTTACATTTTGTGTTTTTAGTCTTTTACTTTAAATATCCAAAATATCAAATACCAAACCTGGTTTGAATTTTGAAACTATTTCGAAAACTCTTCTGGTTAAGCAAAAGAGCTTTTAGATAGTTAGAATATTGAACTAATATTCAAAATTCAAACACGGTTTTTAAATTTGAGATTTTGGATATCTAAAGTAAAATTCTAAAACTCAAAGTAGTTTCGTTCTTGGAAATTAAAATATTTGAAGTCAAATTCCAAATTTCTAAAAAAAATATCTAAAACGTTTCAAAGTTGAAACTTAGAAGTTCGATGTTTATTTTTCAATAATCAAAAGACGAAAAATGTAAATGAACTATAGATTTTTAAGTGTAAACTTTCTGAACAAACTGTAGACTAAAAAGTCAAACGTTTAAAATACAAACATTTTTTTTTATTTGAATTTTAAACATTTATGGTAAGAATCTGAAATTTTAAAATCTTGTTTGGAAATTTCAGATATTTGAACTAGAATATATAGTTTCATTATACCAAATCAGTTTTAGTTTTTGTAATTTAGATATCTAAGGAAATAAGACCAATACGAGGGTTGTCCAAAAGTTCGTGGACAATGACGTTTTTGTGAAAATAAATGGTTCTATATAAATCTGTTGAATATCAAAATATTTTTTATGAAAAAACAAGTCGGAATGATTTATTTTTTATTGTTGGAACGTAACATTTTTGTAAAAACCAGTGTCCTTAAAGATCGCAGAAAGTGCTCACGGACCAAGGTTAAAATGACATAAACTCTGAACTTTTTGGACAACCCTCGTATATCAACATTTCAATTTAAATCATTTATGAAAACTTCAACCAACATAAAAGTTCTTTGATCTAAAATTTAAAAATTAATCAAACTTGATAATTTCTGAGAACACTGTATACAAACAGCATACTTAAACTTCTTAAGTGATTCATATTATTGATATCTTAAATTAATCAATGATAAATGAAACGTTATTTTCTTTGCTCTGTGAATTGTTTTTCTCCGAACATCTGTGAAGCATGCAACTAAAAAAAATACTCGCACATTATTTTTAGTTACGGTTTGTTACTAATGATTTACACATTTGTATATAATAATATTGGAATCAATGAATTTTATAGATAAGCGGCGACATATTGTAGAGCGTGGGAGCTTATTATTGCACTGTAGAATAGGAAGTATACACGCGTTGCTTTTTGCAACAGTTTCACTCATTTAAGCTAAATGAAACGTCAGAAAAGGGATAATAGTTGATTTGGATAAAATGAAATTTTAAATGAAATGAAATTTAAGCATAAATGCAAAAGATTGTAATAAATTATCTTTACCTTAGCTAAAATGAATAATCATGCTATTTTCTGATAATTATTATGCATACACCTTTGCAATATGCTCTGCAGCATGGTAATATTTTTCCAAGGTTCAGACGAAAAAAAATCAACAGTAACCATACAAAATAAGGGTTAAACCTCCCTAATGATTATATTCAGTTGCATCAGTGCTGTAGGAGGAGTTGCGGATAGAAGATGGGTACCCTTCAAAATTCTAGAGTTATACACCTTCTATAATATTATTTTAGAATCCGACACATATTTCAAGTTTCTAATAGCAAAACATTGACACTGCCATTCTTTCTATAATATTGAAGGGTACTCAATATCTTATCCGCAAATATTCCTTTAGCACTGAATAAAATTTAATAATACTTAGCCAGAATCTTTATTACTTAATGCCATTGTGTCCCTCTATTTTACCTTTTGATCTGACGCTTATTTCTGGTCTCCCAGAGCAAAACATGAACTTTGCCATTACAATCATAAGGGAGACGAGAGGGCGGGTGTATCATTGAGTGTACCCAGTGCCTACAGAACCTCTAGTTTTTTGTATATTTTATGTTATTATTAGTATACAGGATTCTATGAGTAGAATGATAAATACATATAATTAAAGAAAACTTATAGACATAATTTGATTCCATGAGAGAAAACAATTGAAATTCAATGAGGATTTTTTGTGCCATGTCAGCACATACATGTATTTGACAAAACCATTGGTATAATATTCCATATTTCCATCATTTTATCTTCAAAGATATTTTTTTTTACTCTATCCTAAAGGTTGTCGCATCAAATAATAATGTTTTTCAATTTTATTTTAATAATCCGGGCAATTAATCAATTAATTTTAGACTATAGTTGATACTCGCTCATCTGTTCATTTTCTGTCAGATTTCATTCTCGAATGCTTCAAACTGGGAGCCTACCACGCCTTTAGTACTACTAGTAAAATATTAAACATGATATGCAGAATAGTAACATGTATACGTAAAACATAATATATGTTTTGAATAATAACAGCTAGATCGCATCAAGTTTTCTTATTTTATTTGTAAATTGCAACTATATACACAAGATTATTCTGATATTAACAATTTGTTTTTGACAACATGCATCTATATAAATTATTTAAACATGCTACATAAAAATTCACTTAAAGTGTTGTATGGTGTTAAGCTTAGCTTGAAATAAAAAAAAATCTCTTAGAAATCAACATTTAAGTATAGGTTTGAAAAATCTTCTTTGATTTAAAACGCGAGGGAAAAAATCAGGTTACACCTAAACAAATTGACTCCCAGCCCTTTCTTTTCAAAACAACCTGTTTATTTTGCTAAGGTTTTACTGACATTGTAATAGAGGGTGGTTACTTTAAATAGGTACATTCACTTCTCATTACAACACAAAGGAATACGTACCTATTTCGAAATGAAGGAGAAAAGAAATTTCAAAATATCAGAATATGCTTTAAAAACGATCTACATTATAAATGAAAATAAGTGTTAACTTTTCGTGTCAATTTGTAAAAATGACATCAGGCCTCTCATTGTTAAGCCCCTTTTTGCAATTGCACATAATATTAAGTAGATTCTAATATTTTAAGAAAACAGTATTGTTAAAAAGTAGCAGACGAACTGAAGATTGAAGAATGTCGAAGTTTTTATCCTTTTAATATGATAAAACATAATTGTACAGGACCGAGATCTTTAAAAATGACCCAATAATTTTTAAAAACCAACAATGAGCGAGAGTTTCTCTCAATGAAACTCTTTACTAATTTACACACACACGGACATAATTTTGTCACATAAGAAGACGTCAGCGTTAACGTGGCAAAGGTACCTATGTATTGGTTGGGTAATATAAGAACTTGAGTATACCCCAGCAACAGTTTTCGTCATGTTTTCTTCTGGATCACTGGGTTTTCAACAAGGGTCGAATAACACCAACCTGGAGCTGCGGACCATCTCAAAGGTAAGGCTATATCCTAGAGGAGGACATTCTCCATATCTCCTCTAGCGCATGCAGTGTATTCCTTTTTGTTTGTTAAAAGGATTACAAATACAATAGTTTTTCTTTTAGAAAATAAAGGTAGTGGTTGTGCACTGACATCACTTTTGTTAAAATGAATACAATGTTGCATTACGGAAATGCAATGACATGTGTTGCATGACTTTATAGCTATTTAAAACCATTCAAACTATTTGTTTATTATACAAATAGAAAAATAACCACAAGCTGTTTAGAGCAATAAGAGACACGACCGCGATTCAGTTGGTTTATTGTATTCGTAATTTTATTATCAATTAACAATTAATATTCTGAGATTTTTTAATATCCAAAGTTATTAACTTTCCTTTTTATATCTATCCTACGGCAACTTTATACCTTTAATTTTTATATCTCATCTAGTGTACATTTCTCATCTGTGATGTCAGTACATGTTTACTAATGTTCCTTTATGTAATGTTTAAAATCTCTAGTCTCCTGCTGGTAAACTATTTAAATTGAACCAAAGGGTTAAATTATTTCGAAATTTAATATAATGGATACCTATTGCGGATATTCAACTTTTTCCATAAACTACGGGAAATCTTATCGTTTCACTAACATCTCACTTTTTTTTAAAAAGGTTCCTTAACAGTCTTGGTGAATTTTGCATCCAAAATCTAGTAACATAAACATTTATAAATTTAATTTTTTTTAAAAAAGAGGCTATATTTATCATGTAACGATTTTGTAATCGACCTTCCTTTTACTTTATAATTCATTTAATTAAAGTTAATATAATCATGACCTGTTAAAATGTCCTCTGTAAAGCAAAGCAATCCTAAGGGACCAGTTGCTCAGCGTATTCGTATACCAAACAGTATACATGTACATTGTAATATTTTTTCTAGAGACCTTCATCTCTTTCATCCCTTGAATAACAGATGTTGTGACATTTATACTTATTTGTGTTTTCTTTGTTTATATGCCTTAAATCATCGAAACCTAAATAGTTGACTTTGACCTCATTTGAAATAATCAGTTTTGTCTTTGAACTATGATGCCCTTAGAATTTCAATTTCACCTTTGAGCTTATTAGAGGTAGAGGAACGACGGTTCTCTACAAAAATCTGGCCACAAGAATCTTAATTTTTAGTCTGATGCAAGATCATCATTTCGAGCATGATTGATGGTGTAATGTACATGTAGATGTCTCGTAAAGATTTACAATATTTTATTTCATAGGGAGTCCAAATTGTAACTAATTATAAAATGGTCCCAATATATGTTTCATATAAGTGGGACCGGTAAATGCTAATACTAAATGCCATTTTCTATCAATTTTATGTTCACAGAACCCCTCTTACATATAACGAAAGCATTTTTGTATTTTATGCCCAAATTGTTAGCAACTATTAATTGCATTTCTAACCAGAAAAAAATTAGCGATTCTTATTTTTTTTCGCCCCTTTTTATTATCAGATATCTATTTGAAATGAAACATTACCAGGTAAATATATTGGAATAAATTTGCAGTTGAGACATTGTTTTTTCAGGATATGAGGCTATGTAAGTTGATTTATTCAATAATTCATCACCTGTATCTATTGTATGCATTTCCCACAATTTTTGAGCATGATATATCTTGTATCTTTATTGTTATAAAACATTTTTTAACTAGAACCTTTTCTATTTCACTTTGAAATTTATTATGCATTCATGATGATCGCTATTGTTTGTTAAATCAGAGTGCAATTCTTATTCCAAAACGTATATGTTTTGCAGAGAAAGATTAATTAGTATAATTAAACTATAATTCGATAAATCCTAGTAAAGTTGAAAAAAATAATCACAAAGTCTGACACACCTTTTTTATATTTAGATATATTACTAGAAAAAGAAGTTACTTGTAACTTAGCAATTGCAATTTTTGATAAAACGTGATGACTTTCAGTTTTCTATTGACAACTTCCCTTACTTACAAATGTATTTGGCAATATAATTACAATAAATTCTTCTGACCTGTATCAGCGAATGCAATCTATTATTAGGTCGAATGCTTTTAATACATGTTGACGGGTCCATAGGGGATGCTTACTCCCCCGCACCTGACCCCCGCACCTGATCCCAGCTGTCTATGTTCATTCTAATGGACCTTTGAGCTTGAAACCGTTTCTTGAATATTTTCCACCCAATAATGCTACTCTGTCATCTTCGATTTCTTTTTAGAGTAAATTGAGGGTTTCTTTTAAGAACAAAATACTGAGTTAAGGAGCAAAGTTGATGGTATTCTCCGGTATGATAGATTGTTTGGTTTTATTATTATTATTATTATTATTATTCTACTTTTATATAGCGCCCTATATAATTATGGAATTACCCTAAAGCGCTTTACACATAGAAAACAATTACAATATAAAACAAAGGACGGGTACAATATAAAATAGCAAAAAGGTAAAATCATAGGGCTTCTTTTTTTTTTTTTTTTTTTTTTTTTTTTTTTTTAAAA
>PRKT01000058.1:556545-577141 GCA_003671525.1 Saccostrea glomerata | reverse complement strand
AATCCCCAGACCGTAGTGAACGTTGTGGGCGATAGACCTGAACAAGTTCCTGGATGTATTTCGGGGCTAGCTTCTGTAAGGCCTTGAAAGTGTACAACAGAATTTTATATTGTGCACGGTATGCCACAGGTAGCCAGTGAAGAGTTATGAGAATTGGTGTTATATGTTCATGTTTTCTCAAACGTGTCACCAGTCTGGCTGCAGTGTTCTGAACTTTCTGCAACTTTTGCAAGGATGTGGCATTGAGGCCAAACAATAGTGCATTGCCATAATCAAGTCTAGATGTCACTAAAGATCTAACAAGTGTCCTGCAAGCATCCTCTGTTATGAGTGATCTTATTCTACCGATGTTACGAAGATGGAAATAACAGGATCTTGTAACCGAATTGATTTGACAGTCCATGCTTAATTTGCTGTCGAAAAATACCCCGAGATTTTTGACACAGGAAGCATTACTGATGACTGATCCACCAAAAGCGAGTTTACGTCCTGTAAATTCATTTGCCATACGTTTCGGTGTAAAGATGATGAGTTCAGTCTTATCCTGAATTTAATTTGCAAAATTATCTTAAACTGTTTAAAATCATTAAAAAGTAACTCTCGATACATGCATTTATCTACAATGAATTAGTTGGCTCTTTTCCGAACTAGAAACAATGCAAAGAATACAAGAAAAAACTATTTTTACAACAGAAATATGTCCATAGTCACTGTGGCATTATTTTTTAATGGCTAGAGAATAGAGCGCATAATAAAATAGCATGTCAAACTTTCAAACAGACTAAATACTGATAAGTTGATATAGCTGATCGCTGTCTATAAAATACTTAATGTCACATAGTCATACTCCTGTCAATGTATCTTGCAATAAATCTGCAAATCCCCTCTGAACTTTCTTCTCGGCACACCGTCATACCAAATTCCATTTTCTGTGCTTTTATTTGAAAAATCATCCACGATTGCTTTATTGTTACTAACTTTTGCACAGTTTTACAAACGCAAAATTCATATTTTTAAACAAATTTTGTAAAGTGTAGAACAGTTTTTTTTTTTATTTTGGATTTTTTCTACTTAGTCATGATTTGATTTACACTAATTAGAACATATCTTTCTGAATGATATAATTTTTCTCTCGATAATTCAACTATTATGTCTTTAGTTTAGAAAAGTTATTGAAATATAAGTATTGTCAGAAGATTTTTTAATCATGGCTTGAATAAATGTCCATGCGGGACGTAAAACTAACTTGATATTTTACTATTTCACTTTACATTCTCCAAGGAAAAGCGCAGCGAATATAATAGCGCTATTTACCTAAATAAAATATCAACAGTTAAAGTTTTGTCTAATTTTCACCACTAACATCAAAAATTTGACAAAAACATGTAAGGTGAGTTTGTTTAACAAAAGGAATATAAGATTTACTCCGTTTTTTATGAGACTTTTATGCAGAGCGCATTCATCATCATCATAGCTGTATACTTTATGATAGTGTCAGTAATCACTTTATGGCCTCATTGAACAAAACCCCCAACATTTCCTTTATTTTCGTAATTTCTGGTTTTGAAAAGACGTACAAAAGTGATAGAAATGAATCTATTCATTTAGAACAAATTGGAATCGTAAATCCAGTACCAGTATAGTTGTTACTGAAAAGGTTATATAGCAGTTTTCTAAGTGGATAAGTTTCCTTGATTTGATTTAATGGCTGGATAGAGAAATTGATATATCCTTTATGTCAAAGCGTTGCCGTTAAAGTGTCATGTCCGATTTTGGGGAAATATATTACATGCAATTTTGCATTGACTTCCTGTACGTCAGCTATTGTAGGAGTAAATATGTAAGCTCCTTCAGTAATGGGACACTATTTTTCTGTCTACAATATTAGTTTGTAATATTCGTACGAGGTTAATCGAATCTTTCTAATATATTTCTGAAGTAGTTTTATTTTCGTCAAGAGAAAATTTTGTACTTTTTTAACTTTGTTTCGCGTATCTTCTTCGAATTGACTAAAATGGTAAAATATGCATTCTGAGCATTTGTTACAAATTTCTGTTGATCTTCATTCTATTTTTCCCTAAACAGGACAAATTTAGAACACGTACTTTTGTGTATTTTAGAAATTGTATTAAGTATTTTATTTATAAGAAATATCGCTTTGTAAAATTAAGTCTTTCTGGTTAAAACCTCATCTTGTCCATGTGTACAAGGTTATCCCTTGTCTAAAGATAAAAAAAATTATCTGAAGCCTATTCTCTTAATGAGAAAATGGAGAATAAAAATTGTGATGAGTAAATGTTCAGCCTTATGGTAACTTCATTTGTCTGAAACATAAATGACATGTTTTATTAATCTAACTTTTATCCCAATGTTCCCTTAATAAAAAGCCAGGCATCAAGTCTGGCTGCTATTTATTACAGAATCAATACATTTAAGAGAATTTAAAAGTTTATTTTTTCTCTACCTAAAAACACGTGATATTCCGTCTTTCATATAAAATTAAATGAAACTGAATAGAAAAAAGAGAAATTAAATCGAAGTCTTTGGATTAATGCCCCGTATTTGGAGTACCGCTGAGTTTTTAATCATTTTTGCATTATAGCCGAACAGCTTACGAGAAGGGACAATATGTTTCTTATTTAATTTCTGAAAAGGTTGATATCTGTTTTGCATTTTCTTTTAATAATCAAATGCACATTGTAGAAATGATATCAAGTTTCCTAACAAAGGTAAGATTTAGCTGCAAGCATGAGGATTGCTTCATTGAATAATGCAATGTAAACATTATTTAATGCATTTGCTAATGAAATAAAACGTATTGCTTGTTTTAATACAATTTATTTATCAACTAATTGAAAACAAAATCAAAACGATAACATAACAACGAAATAACAAATAATAAAATTACATTAATACTTGTTTTCCATTCACCAGAATGTGAATTTTCAATGTGAACGTAATAATGCATTTAACCTTTACTCCTCACTAGGACATTATGTATTCACAACTCAAAATTTCACTGTTTAAAAAAAAAATGTTCATCCACATAAGTATTTGTTCTATGATATGCATATCTCAAATTTCTTTTTTAGGACTGTTAGAACTTTTAGATTGATCTTAAGATGTTATTGGAAAACCAAGATCAAAATGTCAAAAGTACGTATCCAAAAGAAAGTCTTGTCATAAAGAATATACTTGTGAATTATGAACGCCAGTATTTAAAAGTTAAGACTAAGTTAAGAGGTTTTTTTTTAAATATTGTTCAGATCATAAGGTTAGCGACAGAAGATCGAATATGTTAACATTGGTGCTCAACAAAGTTCTTGTCAAAAGGAATACACATGTGGAAAAGCCATAGCTACAATCAGTTAAACGTTATGCATGGCCAAAGTTAAAGTTTTTTTTGCGAGTGGGTCAAACTCAAAGATAAAGGTCAAGAGGTCAAGTGTGTCGGTACCCAAAAAAAGGATCTCGCCTCAATGAATATGCCTGTGAATATGAAACCCATTGTTCAACCAATCAAAATTCATGGGCAAGGTTTTTGTGGACAAACATACAGTCAGACGGACTAGGCAAAATTATATACTCTCGAATTTTCGATTACATTGGTATAAAATTAAGCAGATTTGAGATAATTAAAATATATATATTAAAAATTTTCAGTAACTTTGATTTATTTATAAATGGCAAGAGAAAAAAGAGAGATATACTTTATGTCCCCTGAATGAATATTCCCAAGGCAGTCCATCCGTTTATCTCTTCGTCCGCAAATTTTTTAACCCTTTCAATAACTTTTTATTGTGTCAGGACTTTTAAGGTACCAAGGAATTTAGCCTCTTTATATTGACCTTGGAGTTTGATTAACTTTTGCAAACTTTACAATGGTTTGAATGGTTGTAGATGTAGCTTTCAGACTACGTTATATTTCTTGTGTTTCACTTTTTTATGGTACAAATATTTTTTTTCTTAGACCTTGGAACTTGACCTACATTTGAATAAAAAAATACACTTTTGAATTTCTTTTATATTTTGACATTACATTTTGCATTCCTTGTGATATGTCCTTCCCTTGGGTATAAGCAATCTTGATCCTTTGAATTTGATCTTGGAGTTTGACTTTAGTAAAACGTTTACATTGTAGCGGGGTTTCACATATATCTTGTTTTATTATAAAACTCGAAAGAAAACGGATTTAGAAAATATTTTTTTTTAAGTAATTTAAATTTTTTGGGACAAATTCAGTCCAATCATTTCGTTATTTTTGGGTAGTGGTGGTGAAGCATTTGGTTTACAGACCAAATTACAGGGATAAATTTAGATTATGAGCAGTTTTGAATCTGAAATATCATAAGCTTACGCGGTCACTGAATTTAACATTTTCTAGGAAATTCAGATGTTATGTTTTTTTAAAAATATACTCCTTTTATTTCAACTAATAAAATTATGTATCGACTTAAATGTTTCAGGAAGAGTTATATATTATAAGAGCAAGTAATAAATTGACATTTGGTATAAAAATCATTAATCAACTTCTAATTGTAATTCTTTACTCTTAAATTTCAAACAATTAATTTATGAGGAATTTTAAGCTTTTATCATATTTGGAAACAAAAAGATATTTAAAATGTCTTATTTTTAACCAAACGTGGTGTTTTCTCATACAAACAATAAAAATTATTATGTGCTCTTAAATACTGAAACTGATGAACAATAAGTTCATGTGAACCTGAAACACATTTGCAGCTCCGTTCTGCAGCATGTTAAATAATAAAGAGGGTGTGTGTGTATAGAGCATTTATTACAAATGCCAAATGAGATTACAGATTTTACAATTTCAGAATGCAGCAGAAGGTGGGGCCCAAAAATATCCCACACCTTATACAAAAGAAAACTAGTACATATATTTTACAAAATAAACATATACCTTATACAAAAGAAACTAGTACATCTATTTTCTGCAATAACAACAATTATACAATAACAATAGGCAGCTTATATAAAAAAAAACTAGTACATGTATTTTCTACAATAACAATAATTATGGAGGATTGAAGGTGTGGTGGTGGGTAAAATTTGTAAACCACCTTTTGGAGCCCAATGTTATTTTGATAAGGATAAGGCTAATAGGCGTTACTATAGGACGCTTTAGTATAAAACCCGGAAAAACCCTTCGGGACCCATGAATTCAAACAAATTGGTGATTAATAAAAATATGCAATTTATTACGTATTTAGATCACATAAATTCCTTTATATACATAAATACACAAAATGTTTAAGATGACAGAATATTTCTTGAATTAATAACATTTTCTAATTCTAATTTATTTCGGAAAAAAATATATTCAAAGGGCACAAAAAATTGTCCACTCTTTTTTTTTTCTTTACCCTTTTATATGATTTGACCGAATTTATCATCTTCTATTGAAATACTAACATTCGGTCAATAACATATGCTGGCAGGGTTTTGTGTAGCTTGTTGATTGTTTATTTAACCATTAGATTTGACATTCAACTTGTATGGAATCCAAATAATGGAAAAGGGAGTCATGTTGTGAGGTTAGGCTATAAAGTGGGTGAAAAAAATCACATTACTTTTATTATTTGTTTTTTATCTCGCCTTCAACATTCGTCTTTCTTTAGTGAGAAATGGCGTCTCGATTTATACCACGGGGCTTTCTGTTTCCTTATGTATAAATAGTGTAGAGTATTTGCATTAAGATACCTATAGTTGCCATGAAAATAAATTGTTTTGCATCAGATATGCCATTAATGTAATCAAAGAATAATTGCAACTCTGTCCATATGTAGAAATAATAAAGAACAAAAGAAATTAATTTTAATAAACCCTCTGCTTACTCCTATAAATTGTTTCTTTAACTTTTATAGTTTTCCATAAGAAAAGTATATGCTAAATAAAATACAAACAATTTTATCATGGCTTGCGGGGCAAAATTTGACAAAACAGGCACTTCAACTTGACAAATTTATAAAGGAATAATAGAGATTTGTGTCATTAAGAGTTATCTCTCTTATCAGAGTATCAATGTACCTTAAACTGTAAAGAGAAACAAAAGAAAGCCCTATTCCATGTTATCATCTATTAGCATCCCGATCACATGTAATTCAGATCGAGTTCAAAAGTACTCGGCCATTATTCGATATATCTTCATCATCTTATATTGTAACGTAAAGATGTTCTAAGTGAAATTAGTTAAATCAGGATCTAAATGCTTATATTAATTTGGTCTCAAGTGAAAAGAAAGGGATTAAAGTCAATTTGGTTCAACAAGTATAAATATATGTTTTTCTGAAAAAAGAAAATCAATAATGTTTTAAGGGAAATTTTGAATGATTATCGATATGAAATCACACGTGAGTGTATTTCAATGTTCAATGTAAAATGTAAATTGTTTTCTACTATTCGCAATTGTGTGCTATCTTTAATTAGCATGCAATTTATGAGACTTCTGTTAAATCATCAGGTTGTGTACTTGACATATTTTTTAAACAGCCGTTCGATGCAATTATGCTGGAGACATTTTGTTACTCCCTCCTATTTATGTATAAAATAAAATAATTAATAAACCTTATGTAAAACAAATCTTTTTATATATATGGCTATAGATTGTGATTAAAAAATTACCCGAATGCCGAATAAATTTTATACACTGAAGAAATATAATTATATTCTATCAGTCTATAAAGAAGTGTTACTCTCCATAATGAATGACGAGCCTTGAATAATGACAAATGGTTAAATTGAAAAAAATTCATATTTTGTATTCTTGAATACTGTTCCATATCTCCATATGTATCATTGAAAGTTTTTTTTCGATTTACATGTAATTACCGTGTCTTTATTTGATGGATATCATACTCCAATTAAGTTTTATCGTGTGAGATGTACGCAGGCAATATAGAGGAAGTTACACATTATTTTTTTTTTAAAATGATTACTAGAAATTGTTTTTCTTACCCTAAGAGTAAGGTTTTTTTTAGATAATTATCGAGAAATTTAATAACGAAAGATTTTTTAATTGAATATATTACATGATCTTTCCTTTTCAAGATTTTTTGAAAAAAATATTTTAGGTAAATGTTGTGTATTATTGAAGTTTACGCCCTCTTGTTGCAATTGAATATGATCGAGGATAAAGAACGGTATTAAAGCTCTGAAGTCCATTCAAACTTTACAAATCAGGAGCAGAGCAAACAGGGAACTCTGAAACATCAGGGGTAGGATCAGGTGCCATAGAAAAGAAAGCGTTCCTTGCCGGGCTCATATCATGTTTTTAAATTAAACATGTCTCTTAAAGAAAATGAAATGCCGTTTGATGCTTTTTACAACAGGTTAGCTTCACTTTCGTTTATTTTTTTTTAACCATAGGGAACCAATCCGAAACATCTAAAGCTTATGCAACATTTCATCTGACAAAAATTGTACAAAATTTAAACAAAATACCTTGTTTAAAAATTCATTTAAGTTTTAATGGGTTTAAAGGGTTTTATATGCAGTATTTTCAATTTACATGGTTCAACTTAAATCTTCCAATTATATACCCGTTAGTAAATAGATATAGAAGTTTATATAGTAATTCAAGATTTTTTTAATGAAGAATAACTTTGTTTTAACATGTTTTATTTTCAATGAAAACAGAAAACAAACAATTTATTTTTACTTACTATTTCCTTTTCGAAAGGGAGTTCTTATTCTAAACGGCAATCACGAAAACACCTTATGGAAGTCTCAAAGCTCTTATAAATGTCTAAATTACAGCATAAAGTTTTAAAAAATTGGACTAATTTTATGCAACCATTTTAGACCATTTGTTCAAAACTTTTAGAACGTGATCAATGTTATACATGTGTATTTAGTATTGACAACATTGTACGATAATCCTGTAGCAAATTTGCCATTTGCAAATAATTTGCAGGTTGAAAATTATCTAAATCAAAATCTATATGGGATCTTAACTTTTTAAAATGCGCGTAGATGTATAAATCTTAAAGAGAATTTATTTACCAAATTCAGAACAGTAACAGCGATACTGTAAATAATGATCTGAAACACTACACAAGTTATTAACCTTAGTTATTGATATCATAACCCAGGGAATATCAAATGGTAACTTATTACACGTTTATATTACACCAGAAGTGCTTTATTAGGAATAGAATTCCAATATCTATGCATAAGTAAGCATTCGATGTCGATTTTTCTACAATCAGCAATGAATGTATCTCTTATTTATGACTTTTTAATTGTTATTAGTGAGGGGGTGTAGGAACTCTTCGTCCATTTTGTGAAGGAACAGTAGAGGATGTGTGCTCAAGAAATTGTGGCTTTATATCTTTTTGATTTTTGGATTTCGTTATTACACACATAAATATTTAAAGGAACCTGCGTATATAAATTGTGCAATAGAAAGGCTGCTTTAATTGTGGTTTTATGTGATTCTACGTTTTCCAAATACACAGAGGAAAATTGAGGTCAGTTGCACCTGACTTTGTATTTTTTTTTATTTTTAACAAGGTTAGGTTTTTACTTGGTCTAGTAACAAAAAGAGCAATGGGTTTTATAACATATGCAAGTTAGTGACCGCTTTCAAGGCGATATGAAACATTTCGATGCGATATATTTAAATATGAATGTGTAAATATTGCGAATTCCTTTTTAAATATATAATTGAAAATCAATTTATATTTAGGATGCAGTTTGTTTAAACATCCAATATACTCCTGTTTCCTTTTAATATCAACTTCAGAGAACCAGTGCTTGTGTAAAATCAGAGTGCTGGAAAACCACCTTTTCCTTTTGAAATTCTAACAGAAAAGATTATTCGGTAAGCTTGCAAAAAAGATGATGAGTTGAATATGAATGCTTATTACGTACTGTTTTATCAAATCCAATGCCAATCGACTAGACCTTGTCGTCATTTACGAAATATTGAGTATATATATAACAACTTTAATGGAAGTTGACGGATTGCCTTGAAAGCACACGACTGTAATCAAGCAAAGGGTTAGCATATGACACCTTAGATAGACGATTTCAGCGACGATTGCTATGTATAGCTTATTATGAGGAGATTTGGTCACATCTGCTGCAATATAGATTCTAAAAAGAAACCTTGGCTTCTTTTGTTGCTAGATTAATGTATTTATAGATTGATTGGGGTCCTGTACGGTATAACTATTTTCAAAATATATAGATATGAAGGTGAATATTTAAGTAAATACAATTAGCTGCCCATAGGGACTTCTCTGATATTTTCTTAGAAAGTCCTGTACCGTTTACTACATACATAATTTTTTGTCTGCAGTGTCTGTCCAATGATAAAAATAAATCAAAACCCTTGAAAATGCAGAGTAATTAAATTAAGTGCACTTCCAAAATTATTTTTAAAAAACACTCTCAAAACTGGTAACACTTTTTATAGACACGTGAGTACTTTTCTTTAGCATATCGAAGAGATATAAAAGATTGAAAAATTATATACATGTTCAAAAGTTTCAATAATTATGCCCCTTTGGGAACCTTACAAATCTGTTGCTTAATGTCAAAATCCCGTTTGCCTTCAGCTTCCCTCATCATTATACCTATAAAGGGTGTAGTACGTACATTCTGCTATCTTGTCCAGTGAATACTGTCACTGTGGGTATTGCATTCTCTAATCTCTGTCGGTTAATTTGTAGAATTATTGAATTCTGTTTATAGTATGAATGGAGATATCCCCAAACCGCCTTCTGATACGGTATGTTCATTTTAATAGCACATCCTTTTTAACCTTTTTTATGGAAGGATTTTTTTGGGAATATTCATTAAGGAATATTCCTTAACGTCGACAGATTTCAAACTCTCTAAACTATTTTTTGCAATAGAGGTGTTAAATAATTGAGAGAAATAGCGTGTTCTTTTGGTCTAAGTTCTCTCCTTACCCTCGACGTTTGAACCCTGTTCCAGAAGTTATGCATAAGCATTTCTGGCTACAATTCTTTTGAGACATCAAAGTGCGTCCTATTGATATAGTGTGGGTGTTTACTTAACCATCCTAATCTTCCACTCAAGGAACTTCTTGTCAGTTTTCAAGTTTTACGTAATTAAGGACACTACCTAATTGATTTAGCCCCCTTGCTCTTCGAAATGGTTTCACGAGCGTCCTTTTGTGTGCAGACTATTAACCTGCATACATTCTGTTGACGATCGATGTGTTTAGACAGTTTTGAAACTATTCCCATTTTTACTGGTTTCATTAATGGATTCGATCGCAAGTTCATTTCTAATAAGCTAGGGTTTAAAGATAAAAGTCAGTTACTAACAAAGCTTCTGTGACATCAAATACTTGAATATTGGATCGTTTTGTCTTGATTGTGTTTTATTTTAATTGGGGTATTTTACTTTCATAACGGTCTTCTAGTCGTGATTTTAGGCGAATATTGCAAAATCTTTTGTTTGTAACCAGTTCCTCCCCTTTTGAAATTAAAAAGGGAAAAATCATGTCTTGAAAAAATGCTATGTTCAATAGACAGGTATTGGACATTGTTGCAAGACACTTAAGGACATAAATCAATGGCGAAAATTTTGCTTAATAGAGGAAAACTCTGGTATTGATCTTTAAAACACTGAGATTAAAGAATGGAAGTATCAATTCAACGACTGCTTTCCACTTTTGAACAGTTGTTTTCATTTACTAGTCTATTTATGGTATAGACATTTTATCGAATTTTACATATTATTTTCCTGGGACCAGCAGGCGTTCAATCAGAGCCTTTAGGAAAGAGGCCCTCTCTATTTAATATTCTACGAAGCTGAGGAATCTCTGTCTTAGTATTTGGATAACGTTAAGCAGGGATTTCGAAAATATTTGGGTTTTCCCGTCGAATTGTGTTATAGTTTTTAAGCTGGACATAAACTAATATGGATAAATATTTGGATACTCGACTTAGGATAAGGGAAGTAGTCAGATCGGCTATAGTAAGTAAATTTATTTCAAAAACTTTAATTAATTTGAAATTTAGTGAAATAATAAATGTAAAAAAAAATCTGAACATATTTTTTTTTAATTAACGAATATTATTAAGATCATTACCTTATGGAATACATAATCAATTAATTAACAAATGATATATTTATAAAACATTGTAGTTATTAAAACACTTTCTCATTATATTGAATTTGAGAATGTTTCCTTTGTTATTAATTAATTGAAAATCCTTATTAAGATGTTGGTATATCAATTTTACAATGACATGAAGCATATAATCAAAATGTTATCTTTCTTTATCAAATATCTCTTTCTGTTCTACAAATACTACCTGATTCAAGCCTTTTCTTCTAGTGTAATCTTGCTGTGTTTCAAGTCTTCGTTTCCAGAAGGATATAAAAAGCAATAAAGAAGGAACTGGCTTCTATAATTAGCTTACGTCTAGTTAGGACATAAAAAAGAAATGGAAATACAGTAGTAAAGGGAATAAAAAGACCTTATGGTTATTGGTTTCATGATGTACTTCTTCCGTACTTTATAAACCAAGAATGAGGAAACTGACTGTTATATATTTTTAAAGGCAAACAATCCTTGAATAAGTGTTTTGGTATATTGCATCTAAATTCTAAATTATGTACACTGTACTTTATACATTTATCAAATATGTTAAAAGAAAGTTTTTTTTTCAAATGATTAGTTGATTGAAGTATGTGAGATCATTTCAAGAGAAAATGTTCATTAACATGGATAAGGCAACTGTCTTTGGCAATTTTACCAAATATTCTTCTGTGAAATCTTAACCAAAACTGTATCTTTATTCATGACTTTCAACTAGAAAAAATAAATCTTATAAGATAAGCTTAGGAAAAGCTAAAGATAACAAGACAAACAGAACAATCTGTTACATTTAATATAGAGAATTACAAGTTTAGGTATCTATCTAATTCATGCATACTATTATGTTTTGTTTGCAAAATTGTTTTGTTTGAAGATAAGTTTTAGATAGATCTCTGTTTGTTATCTGCATTTGTTACATGTAGAAATAAAAATATATACCTTAAAATGAAATAAACGTGTACATGAATGCTTCAGTCAAATTTGAACAAGGCAGACAATTGAGCATTTTGTTTATCCAACAACACAGTCAATGAAATATATCCTAAATCAACCATGATATTTAATTGTCTTTCCTAACCATGAGGTAAACAGTGTGTTTTTTAAAAAATCTAATAGGTCACTTTACGTTTTTCCCAATCGTAACAAGGTGCACGTGGCTGATGTGACCAGTCGTTGGGGGGATGCTTACTCCTCCATGACACCTGTTCCCACGTGGTTTAGATCTCCTTGTTATCTCTTTTCCTGCTTTGTATATTTTAAATGGTCTCCTGAGCATAATAACTGTTCGTTATATTTTATTTTAAAATATGATATCTCTGGATTTGATCCACCTTAAGTTTGTTACCTAAGATATAGCACATTCGATTTATCAAAAGTAAATCTGTTTAGTAATATTCTCTGTATTTCGTTTTTTTTTCTGGATGTTATAATAAAGTAAGTTCATATGATATCAACTAAATGATCAACAACGAAGATAAAAAGGTATTTTTTTTAAAAAGGCGCTTCTAAAAATGGACCATGACCTCCGTGGATCGAAGAAATGTTGGTTATTAATCTGTACGACCCCTTTAATGTTAGGATATGAAGAGTATTAGCTTAACTCCTCAATTTTCTCTTCTTTCTGAACATCATAAGCAAACATCGTGGTCCTATGTCACTTAAATATTCCAGATAGTATATTTATCAATGAACAAGTGACGGGGGGATGTTAAACAGGGATGAGATATCCCCTAGGCACCAAAATCTATTAACCATCTCATAAATGTATTCAACAGATGCTTTGTTTGTTTGGTAATTTGATATATCTTGATTCCTATCTATAATTCTGTATTGATGCTATGCATATGCATTTCTCACGATTTATCATTTTATAGTGATCAAACTTCTTAAATTCGTGGAAAAATTACAGAATCTTCATATTTGAGCTTACATGTTACATTTTTAAAGACTAATACATTACAAGTGGCTTAAATAACCCAATAATGATTAATAATTTATGTGAGCAAGAGATCTGATTTTTTTACCGTAGATCTTCTCTTTCTTCCTTTTATGAATGATTGGTAATTAATTAACATATATACCTAGTTTTGAAATGATAATGAATGACTTGTCCATTGCTTTATCAAATAACATTTTCAATGCATTAAGTTTTGAATACTGATGCAAAATCAATTTTCTGTTTCGAAATTATTAGTTACATAGCACTCAAAACAGAAGTGTAAACGGTGTTACTAGAAAATCTTTTCTATTGTTTGATAATCGTTCTTTGAAAATCAATCCTTAGGAACTTACTTAAAATATTAGAAAAAAGCCAGATTGGTTGGGGCTAATCAATGCTTTGGTCCTATATATAACTCATACCGTATGAATCCGTGTTTCTTGGAATACGTTGCGATTGTAAGGTTAGGTGCTGAATGTTTTCTTCAGCGAAGAGTTTCTCTTAGCAGAGAGCAGCTTTTATTGTTGATTGGTGTCTCTTCCAAGTATTTCTTCGTGCGTCATAGACTCTTCAAAACTTTTGTTTTCCTCGGGGAACTGTTGTTGAGCACAATCAATTCTTCTCTCTTCTGTAAACATATATATTGGTAACGTACCTGGCCAATGCTTTCTGCCATCACGTTTTTGTTTTGTGGTTTAATATATTAACAAAGAGAGTGACAAAGTAAAATATTATTGTTTCTATTACTTAGAAGTATATGAAGGACGGCAAGTGATATACAGTGTATAATGAAAAGCTACTTTTGCCGAGAAATCTGTTATTTTTAGTTAATATTCTTTATCCTTAGTATGAAAATGAGTAAATATATTTTTCACTGCAGTCAAAGAGATGTATGTGTTATATCTTATCTACATAGTATGACCGTTTTTGTTATAAGGTGTATATATAGTAATTGTAAATGGTAGGAAGAAAAGATATGATTTATGCTGATAATGTAACATAAAATAAAATAAAATTATATTGTATTTGACCAAAAATTGTAACCCAAGGAATATACATGTAAAAGCTGAACAAACATATGTGCTTTTAAAAAATATATATTATTTTTTCAAATATTTATTTGGTTGTTATCCACATAAACTAAGTGCATATAACAAGGCTTGGAAATATTTTTTAAATTATTTAAGAGTTACACGGTAACTCTGCTTTACAAGGTATTTTGATACGTTCTGAAGCTAAAAAAAAATGCCAGGAAAAGGAAACAAAGTTTTATTTGAGACTTGTTTCTTGAGGTATTTTTTTCTTTTCCTTTCTGTTGAGTTTTATTTTTTTTATCAGTACTACTCGGCTTTTCATATACATGATCTTATATTAAAAAAAATCTATTCATTTAAATATTTCTAAAGCCAATAATGTACTGATGCACTTTAAAGCTGTAGAATAAAATAATCGTAAATTCAATATGACTATTTTATAGTTCCTGTCTCTCTCATATATATTATCCATTTTTAAAACTGTACCTTCAATGCTGTCGGAATAATTTCAATCAGTGAGAAAAATGTTGTAAAAAAAGTCATACAGTGCATACAAATTAGCAATTAGTTTGACTTTTGAGTGAAATGAGGTTATTGATTTATTGCAGCAACGTTACAGATGAAAATTAATCGGCTTAGAATGTCTGTATTTGTGACAATTTTTTCCTGATTTATTCATCCACTAAGGATAAAGTTGTAAAAAATAGCCAGATTTACTTAATGTCAAATCTGCTAGTGAAAGAAAAACTAATTGTGCTTAGGAAAAACTATAATTGGCTTTTTGAAATCACACTAAAACAGATTCCTTTACATAAAAAAATATATCTTGAAGGCAACAGATTTCAAGACTTCAATACACTTAAAATACATCATTTTTTATGTGAAGATACTAGTACTTTGCTTATTAAAAAAATGAAGGAATCTTAGTCAGAAAATTACATAAACAAATTATAAATTGTATACATTACCTTCAGAGATTAAGAAGAGGATGATTTTATTGATTGATTGATTTTTGATCGATTGAATGAATGATTGATTTAAATACTAATTCCAGACTTTTAATTTTCTAAACGTTTACTTTTTTGATTTCATAGAATAGAATGAGTGGCAACACAGTGTTGGAAGACCCAGGAATACCTCTAGTAAACAGGCGGAACGGGAAATACTCAAAATACGTAGAGGACGACGGTCAAAGCACCGCCACCGGAACCTCAGTCATGACGTCAAAGTTTGATAACATCAGCTACCGTCTGAGTCGAAGGAAAGTTTTACTGCGCTACAGAACAATCATTGTTAATCTAGAGTTCACTTTTGCTCTTATAGGAATTGTTCTAATGCTCGTAGAAACTGAATTATTTTTCCAAGGTGTGATTACTAAGTCTTCTATCACGTCCATCGTCCTCAAGTCGTGCATTTCTCTTTTTACGGTTTTTCTTTTGATTGGTGTGATTGGATACCACGTGACTGGTATACAACTTTGTATGACGGATAATAGTCTTGAAGATTGGAGGCTGGCCGTCAACTTTCCGTGGACATACTTAAAAATATTACTTGAACTGGCGGTGTGCATCATACACCCTATACCGGGGAACATATCAGTGTCTGCGATTGATCCGGATGGGAAAACCAGAGAAGTTTCAATCGACGCCATTTTATCAATCCTCATGCTTATGCGAGTATACTTGCTCAGTAAATTCATGGTAGTTCATAGCAAACTATTAACGAGTACGGCCACACAGAGTCTTGGTGCGCTGAATAAGGTGAAGATAAATTCAACATTTGTATTCAAGGCCCTGATGTCTTCGATGCCAGGGACAGTATTAGTGGTGATAATGCTGGCCATTTTGGTCGTAAATTCTTGGGCTATGCGAACTTGTGAAGCATACTACCACCCAGATGCCAAAAATTCAAATTTCTTTAATGATATGTGGATGATTGCAATAACTTTCCTAACTGTGGGATATGGAGACGCTTATCCTAATAGTTACTGTGGAAGATTTGTTTCCGTAGCAACGGGTTTAATGGGCGTCGGAACAACGGCCCTACTGGTCGCCGTCCTTGCGCAGAAATTGGAGCAATCACGCGCAGAGAAATACGTCCACAATTTTGTCACCAGGGCACAATTGGACAAAGAAAGGAAAATCGCTGCAGCAGACACGATCAAGTACGTACTGCAGCTATGGAGAATGAGGAAAAATAATGAGAACAATGGAAGAAAACGAATTCGATTACACGGGAAGTTGCTGCAAGCAATAGCTGCAATGAAGGAAGCTAAAAACGAGAAGGCCTCAATAGGAGAAACCGCTATCGGTTTTATTGAAATTGCAAAGAGTGTTAATGACATTGTAGAACTGTCAGAAACGCTCCAAGACACTCAATCTGAACTGAAAACGAAAATGACAGAAATAGATTCTACGATAAAAGATCTACAAGCCAAAATGGATGCCATTTATAATGCAGTTGTAAGATGATGATCACGTGATCCTATGCCATGTGACATGTCATGTGACACTATACTTAACTAACAGCTTACTGGGTGGTGGTAGAGTTGTCTAGATTGTAGGTTTCAGAATGATATACTGACTTTATTACTAACAACCAAGCTAAAGTATCCTTAGTTCAAAACACCTGTCTCGCATTCTACGCAATGTTTATCTTGAAACATACAAAAAACCTGAATATCTCCAACTAAAACAAACGATCATTTAAACAAAGAATGAATAAATGCCTAATGATAGATCTGTTATATGAACTAATCGCGAATGCAATATTTTTGTCCAAAGAACTTTTTAAATCGGTTCTTAAAAATAAAAAAGTCTCATAACTTCGATATCTGTGATATCATTAACATATTCTGTATTACATATTACCTCATTATGCTTTTCAAACATATAAATGATTTTACCATTAACATATACATTTATAGATGAAAGTCTAGTTTGTTTCTGAGAGTCATAATTATGTAACAATCACATTGTAATATTGTTTCAGAGCGCTGGTGTATTAGTTTGCATTAATATCAGAACCACAGATTTAGCGTGTCAAAAGACAAAATGTTGAGAATATACATGAGAAGACTGTTTTATGTTCTTTTTAAAATTTTTTCATTTTATAGTAGAGCTACTTCTACAATAGAATGTAGATTTGAGTTTTGACAGAGCGTTAAAAGGATACAAAATATTATACTTGTACTTTATGCAAAAGGTCACCGAAACATAAACCATATACTCCCCTTCAAAATGGAGGATTTTTTAATTAAAATTCATTCCAAAAAAAAAAAAACAAAGGTTAAAAACATTCTTGAATTCTATTCTCCAATTAAGCAAAAGGTTGGAGAATGATTTTTCAAAATCATTATTATCACTAAGATTTTTCCTACATACTCTTATCATTGAATACATTAAAATTTGACAATTTATTTATTTTTTCTTACAAATAATATGAAAAAATGTCCAGAAGTCCTTTGTATACATGTATTTATAATTTTAGAGAGTCCTGGTTTCAAATATTTTGATTCAAGGTATAATAATTATTGAAATATGTTAAATGTTAATTTTTAACATTTTGGATTTGACAAAATAAGATATGGCAAAAGGAAATTCCATTAATAGCTGCAATAGTTAATGTCTGAAAGATTTATTTTCATAAGAAGAAGAACATATCATTATTACATGAATATTTTCACCTTTGCATGTTCTACAAATCAACACGTGACACATAGAGAGAAAAATATATATCCAAAGGTTATTTGGTCAGTCATGCGCAAGATCTGATTGTTTTATTATCATTAGATGCTAACATATGTGACACCGTAGAATTATTATTATCAACTGTATAGAAAAATGTCGCTTCCTGCTCATCAAAAGATATAACGCAACACAAAGCGCGATTTCCGAATTGTTTCCGTTCATATTGTGGTTTGGTTTCGTATTTAATTACTTCTGTAGCTACAACTTAATATTATAGATTGTGAATACATTTCCATTGATCAATATCTTAAAATTTCATTCAAACAAAAACCGTTTAACTTCTTCGGCGTTTAAATGATGAAAAATGGCTTATATAATGATAGTATGTCATTATGCCATTCATGCTTATAAATGTCTGTTATATCCGTTTTTAAAAGTAATTTTATGGTTGAGTAACATTCCATTCAACAAAAAAATCCCTGCATCGAAACCTTTTCAAAAAATAAACCGCTGGATATAAACTATTAAGTGAAAAGTATTGCTCGTGACAATGTAACCATGCCCGGCAAAACGTACCATTACACTACTGGAAGGTTACCCAGTGGAGCAAATTTAAGGGATCGTTATTAATCCCTAATGTTGTAAGGACACCATACAGGAAAGGATATCTAAGCTTTCAGGAAAAGCAGTCTTTTATATCAACTAAATGTATCAAAAGAGGAAACGTATAAGACAATTAATGGTACTAAATGGAGCTCTTGGTCGAGGCTCTTCTTATTACATTTTGCACGGAACATCTGAATACAAGGACATACCAGGATCCATCAACGACATGATATTTTGATGTACAGCGTTTTAGAGATCTTAAAAACTGAAGAGGAGGAAAATGGAGTCTTCTTTATATCTATATTAAATGTATCTTATTTAGACATGAAATGTGATCTATATAGACAGTGATCGATTAAAGAAACAAATCAAGGCGCAAACAGTCCGTCTCTTTGCTGAAAATAATGCATGAAGAAATGATCAAGGGACCAATTTCAGTTAATGAAGATGAAATCGAGTCCATAAAGAAACATTACTTACACGAATGATTGTAAGGTCTGCAGTATAAAATGTCATTTTGCTGACTTTGGTGTTATGTAGTCTGTAGTAAATTGTTTCGATTTGCTTGAGGTGAAAACATGTCTCAAATGCAAAACAGTAAGAAAAAGAAATCAATACATCAATAAAGTCTTTATTCAGTACGTCTTAACAAAACTGAACATTTTTATCTCCTTTAACAACTGTTTAAGATCTGTCTGTTTAAAAAAATAGACTTAACAAAAAAATGACATCAAAATCACAGTTTTCATAACTTTATTGGCAAATACGATTCAAGTGCTTTGAAAATGTTCGCAAAAACGACAGATGTTTCAACGGAAATTTATTATTTTCAAAAAATCTTAAATGTTTTACACTTTTTAAATTCCAAACCAAACACTTAATGATTTCAAGACTAAAACACTGTAAAATGACATTGTACATGCCCAAATCATTATGAGATTCAAACGAAAATTTAAAAGTATTATAATTTTAAACTAAAACGATGACAGAAAGAATTGGGCCTTTTTAATAGAAACTTAAATTTTATGAATATAAACAAAACTGCAAAGACAACCAATACCTGAATTCCAATGAAATACAATGTCTTTATTGGAATAGAGAGAACAAATGCTAATAAATTGAAGATCTTCCTATTTTTCTCCCTAGATTTCTTGGCGATTTCAAAAAAAAATATTGTCTATTCCAATTAATTTCAAAATCTCCTTTTTTGTATGCAATTCAAAGTATATTAATATTGTCGACAGGAAGAGAATCATGGTGTATGCCGTCGGTTTACAAAGGAGGTATGTGTATTAAGGACCTATATTTTAGACTAAAAAAGAAAAGAAGATATTGTATTAAGGCAAAAATTTAGAGTTGATCTATATCATTCTAATAAAGGAAAACTTTTAAAAGTAACAAGCATTGATGAATCGAAATAACTGGTAAACAAATATCGTACACAATTAAGCCAATTAACAAATATTATGATAAACTAGTAATTTAAAAAAATATATTGAATATATATAGTGTGTTATAGAGTTTGGTTAATCAATGTAAGACAAAGACAAGGCAGATCAATCTAGCTACACAACAGTGCAATCATGTAAACAGAAAAGGAAGTTTTCAATGTGCAACTATATACAGTATATGTAGATGTTCATAGTATATATACATATTACTAAAATTATATATTACTATATGCAGTATATAGGCTATAAACATGCTAGTAAATATCCTTCAGTTTATCAAAGAAGCAATTGTTGCAATAATGTCAGGTTATAACATGGGTTAATATAGCATTAAGAATTTGCATGATTTCTGTTTGTTCCAACATTAAATGCTGATTTTTCCGTATGTAAATTGTTTCTGAATGCATGCCCTCTATTATCTTTGACACAAATATACCTCACAAATCATGAGGCATGCCACAAAACAATACATGTACATAAAATATATATATTTGCATAAAATAAAAAAAATGGCGAAAGCTAGACAAAATGAATAGCATAAATTCATTGTTTCATGTAACTTGATACAACGATTCTTTTTTTAAACATAAGATTTTATTTCTATAAAGTTTTCAAAATATTTACAAGGATCAAAATCATTTCCTAACCAGAAACAATTTTAGTCTAACGTACCATATTCTATTTTCAATGGGTCCTTGCATCCATACATGTACGTATATCGCCAATTAACGTTTGCAAAAAAATCATACTAATGGAATACCAAAAAAAAAAAA
>PRKT01000058.1:501587-556474 GCA_003671525.1 Saccostrea glomerata | reverse complement strand
TTAAGGTAAGTCACTCCTGAAATTTGTTATATCAAGGATTTTTTGAGAAGTATATTTTGGACAAGTACTCATAAAGTGTAACTCAAAATCGCAAAGAAAATAGGGGGTCAGTGTGCATCCTACTGATCTACGGTACATTTAAGTTGACCTTTTTGCACTTAAATTTCATCTCTTTGGTCAATTACTTTAACCCTTATTATATTTGATTAGATGTAAGCATGGCTATAAATATAATCTTATTTTACGTAAAATAGTTTGAATAATATTTATCAATAAACAAATCTTGCAAATTAATGCGCGTAAATTATTGTGTGACCTTTTTGCACTAAAAAATAACATATTTGGGGTATTAAAAAACTTAATAGGCAATAAAAAATTTTCTTATATCAAACTTTTTACGACTTGGGTGCTGATCAGTCACAAGTATCGAGTAGTTTAAAATAATGAAAGAAAAAGGTGGGGTCAGTGATGTTAATTTTGAAATATTTGTCAAAATATGTGATTTTCAGGCAAAAAATGGTGTTCATTTTACCTTGACTTCTTTAATATATTTTCATTTTTTGGAAAAGTTTGTTGAGGGAAGGTGTAAAACTTAGTCTAAAAATATAAATTAAGACCTATATTAAATATTTTTAGCAATATCAAAACGGAAAATATTCTCCGAGCAAAAGTATGTGAGGCTAAATTTCCATTACATTTAATTTTTATAAATGTGCAGATTTGCAGAATTTTATGCTAAATGTCCTTCCACCAAAAGAAATAGTCCCTAATAAATCTTGCTTCTTTGTAGAATTTTGAGCAGTTTTTTCACTGAACGTTAAAAAATTTACGTTGTTGAATTTAAATATGTTATAAAAATTGAATTTTAATAAATAGTTTTGAAGTAAGAGCTTCTGCGTGAACTTTTCTAAAAAGCTGACGAGTGACTTACCTTAAAGCTCAGCGGAATGCTAAACACGCGTAATATACTTATTTTTCAATTTTCTTAGAAATTGACAGAACTGAAAATACCTCGGTACTTACTTAATTTTTTTTAATTTTTCATATTTAATTATTAAATAATCTGATACAGAAAACCCTTAACTTTATTATAAAACGAATCCTTGAGAAGAATTATTCTCCTCAAAAGATAATATTGATTTTAATTACAGTCAAACAATTAAAAAAATTCCTTCCGAGTTACCGTATTTCCCTTTGCCGCAAAATTGGATGTCAAATTGGTGAGTTTCCTCAAACAATGACAAACATGTTTGACAGACATTAAGAGGGGATATTGTTTAAATGCAAAAATTTCAAAAAAGAGGGTCAAAACGTTTATTTGTCAGAAAACTTGCATTCTCTACCTCAATGATAAGTATGACAAGTTTTCATTGTTTCACTATGAAGAAACCTGGGCAAATTGACCTCCAATATGGCGACCGACAAGAAATAGAGAAATAACTTTTGCTAAAACTACGTCTATCGAAAACCATCTACAATGTATAACAGTCAGTTAAGATCTGATAATTAATGTTCTTGGAAAGCAATTAAAACAATATATATATACATATAATTCGTGATCATTTTTTCACAGTAGCACCAGTTTTTAAAAATTTGAGCCATTGATCTTTTAAAAAAAAAGCTCTATATAATTTGTCACATGCAAAACCACTAACGCCTGCTATGCTACCAAATCCCAAATGTACAAGCACTTTTTCATAAAATACAGATTTTTACGCAACAGTCACACTTGTAAAACAAACCAGAGTACACAACTCGAAACTATATAATGTATGCCTAACGGTCAAGTTAAGAAATGTTTGGTTTGAAAACTACTTTGAAAAAAAAAAGATGAATTATATTTTATATATGTTTGGTTTAAAAATTATTTTTTTTTTTAAAAAGATGAATTATATTTTTAAGAATGTGTACATCTGATTAAGCTCACGTGACATTCAAATAGTTTTCTCTGTTGTGCCTCTGGGAGTAACTAGTTCATGCAAAGAACAGGGACTCAAAATAACCGGTAGTTTTTTTCGTATCATCTCGTTTTCAGAAAATATCTATTATAAGAATTCCTGTCTATAAACATCACCCACACACGTATAGGCATGACCTTCGACCCGAGTTCGTCCCAGGCATTGTCGAATCACATACGCCCCATTCCGGCACACGGCAAAATTAATGTGATTGTTCAAACACTGAAATCTCTGGCCATTATGACAAGGTCTACAGGGTCCAGCGAGGAGGCAGTTATGTCCTAAGAAACAACCTGTCAAAGCAAAGGTAAAAAATGGTCAGGTTGCTCTCGAGACAGCATCGAGTTTTCAATATATGTTATACAATGTTAAACGGTAAACCGTTAAAATTTGGAATGTTAAAATTGAAAAAAAGGTATAAAGGGAAAACAATGAGCTATCAGTGCTTTGCACCAACTACAATAAACAGTCTGTGCTTTGCACAAGCTATAAAAGCTTTTTGAAAAAAAAAATGATTAAAAAAATGTTAAATAATGAAATACGTACAACAGCACTATTCAAAATCTTTTTTTCTGGATTTCTACTAAATCCAACATTTACAACATATAAACTCTTAAAATTATTTGGTCGTCTACAAGTATGAAAATATCTTACGACTCATTTAGAGCAATTATCCCCTAATTGTGCTTATGAATCTCCATAGTAAAGGATATTTCAAAATTATCCTACGATAACCCTCAGAGTTCGAGCATCTGCATTAAGAAAAATAGGAACATACCGGGCATCTTTTGATTATCTCTGATATACTCTTGTTGTAAATTATTTATCCGGTTTTCATTTACAAGTCCTCGCACCATCGATGGCATTACTATCGGATGTCTTCGATTATTTCCATTCGGTCGTCTTGGGAAAGTTGGTCCCATTCGCTTTTGTTGTGAGACAAAATCACTTTCCCAAGGCCAGTCATTTTTAAAATCACAAAAGAATTTAATGGACACTTCTGTCTTTTTAATTGATGGACAGTTCTCACCAAGTGGTAGATTCCACATATCGTAAACATTTTCTCCATAATGCCGTCCGTATAACTTCGGCATCCGTGACGTCACTCTTATGACGCCATTGCATGGTCTATAATCCGTGCTTCCTGGTGTATTATTCTTGCAGTATGCTTTGCAAACCCTGCCACATGAGTCGCGAGCAGATAAAATAACTTCTGCCACACCATTTTCAGGATTTTTAACAGCAACGTATGCCATTGAATTAGACATGGCTAATCTCGTATCCATAACAGCAAATTCGGCATAAGTTCCTTTATAATTCAAACCACGTGACTGAATTGTCACGCGGCCTGCATTTCTATCCGTATCATCTTTACATCGTGAATATTTTGCTAAATTATCAGTTTTGAGTATATCTTCCATTCCATATGTTTTTGGTGAATAAATATCTCCTCGTCGATATAGGTTTCCATTGAAAACGGGATAAGAACGGTACATTTTCTTCTCTGGTGGACGAACACATATAACCTCTACAGGTATATACACCCACTGTCTTATATCTTGAGCTCCATCGCAACTAAAACGGTTTTGTACAGCATTATCTGTTCTGGTAGCATTGCATTCTTCATCTTCTGAATCGCTTGTTTTGTACACACTTGCTATGGTTTTCGATATACATCTTGGAGGATTGTGTTTAGTATCACATCGTAAGTAAGGTGATCCACAATAGGGCCTGAGCTTGGAACAGGTCGGTTTCGGTTTGTAACTAACCAAGGCCGCTAAACCATGAGAATACCCATCAATATTCCGCAATGCTGCAAACCCTGCTAGTCGAAGTGGGTGATGCGCCTCCTCGCCGTAGTCTTCAGGATAATCTTTCGCTGGATTAACACCAAAGGTGGCCTGCCTCTCTCTGAATTTTTCCCAAATATAATCCACATAAGCATGGAGGCTGAAAAACGCAGGATCCTGAGAGGAAGTTTCTAGATCGGCTATTTGTCCGTTTCCGCCTCCGATCCAGTTATGAATTCCGCCATGTTGTTCCTCTAGATTATCCTCTTCTTCTGCATTGGGTGCAATGATTTCGGCATTCCTTGTTTTATTTAGAATCCTCTGTATGCCCTCGGTTGTCCACAGTTCTCCGTCGTCGCCATAGTTACGAACAAGAGGTCCGGATGGGGTTGACCAGTTTGCGTAAGGTCCAGATGTTACAACGCCATTTCCGTTTCCAAAGAATTTCTCGCAGAATAAAACAGATTGTGTTGAGTCTCTTAAAGGTTCATCAAAATCACCGGCAAAATAGGGAATCGTTACACCGGGTACTATCTGTCTTAAGGCATTTTCCATCCTAAAAAACAGGTATTGTATTTTACTGTGAGTCGGTAATGTAATATATGATGCTACTATATGTAAGGATATTGATTTAAATACTTTATTGGGAATGTTTAATTGATTTGAGGAACGGTGTGTATCTTTACATATACGAGTATATTCTCTATCAAGAAAAAGGTACAACATTATCTATATCAGTAATGAATCTGAAGATTTTCATTTGCAAAATATGTGTCTCAAATAATTCTTATTTCTAAGAAAATGATATTAATTGAGGCTCGTAAAAAAGGATAAGAAAATAAGAATGATTTTGAAATTCTGAGGTGAACAATATGACATAAGCTTGACATGAAACATAGTATCTTATCCTTGTCAAAAAATACCTTATGTCTTCAGCTGACATTTATCATCTTGTTAAAAAAATCTCGAACTTAAGTGGTCATCAGTTTACAAAAATGGTCCTTATTTGTTATTGCATAAAAATCAAGAAGACATTAGTAAAAATTTCTTTCTGTTTCATATCCCAAATGTTACTCTACATATATTGTGGCTAACAAAACTAAACTGTGGGTTCTGGTACATGTATTCGTATTTCAGAACAATCCCATATTTGGGGTGGGAATCTTTCCAAAAAGTAGCTTACACTATGAGGTAAATTCTATGCCATCCCATGAAGTTAGGTCCCTCGTGAGCAGAGTTTATAATAGCGCCTTCATGGAGAGCAGCAATGACGTCATATCTGTTTGATTTTCCAATCTAAAATAAGCAAAAGAAACATTCGATGAAGTTCAGAGCAAGTGCGGGGAAATATATCAGGGTTAATCTAAATTGAACACCGGAAGTGGTGTATAAAGTCACTGACCTTTGAAAGCAATTTGAAATATTTTCGTCTTTGTCAAAATTACTAGTTTTTACGTTTAAAAATCACTAAGATTGTCGTTTTCAATAGCGTATGTAACAGAAATCAATACTATAAGTATATAAAAAGTTTTCAAATACTATAATAACTTTTTTATCATGTTTATTCATCATAAGAAAAATTGTATCAGTTTACCTCCACCCTCTAAAATAAAGACGTCACATTCTACAGGTAAAGTAAGCCCTAGTTTACTTAAAGATGTCAAAATATTTACTAAGCAAAAATTTTTTTTGTCTATTGGTTAATTTTTCAAGGATATTTAAAAATTTAATCGGCTTTTTTATACTATCAAAGTTTCTACTACTGTTTATCCATGAAATTTAACTTGGAAATTAAGATTACTATATTTCGTAAACCACAATCCTCGAAGCTCAAATTATAATGTTTTTTTTATGCAATTGATCTTTAACTTGTTTATTCAAATATTATTTCCAAAATTAAAATATTTGTTAAATGTTATATGAGGGATCCCCATGGCTCAAATATCCACCAAAGGTAATTTTAAAAATTCTTTTCTGAATAATTTTTAATCGCGAAAAAATATATTGAATGACAATCTAAAAGCAGGTGTAAATCAAAGTATCAGAACAAAAAATTATAGAATTATGTTATAGTAAGCTATAGTTAAATATTAAAAGTTATCTTTAATTTATTAAATATTTACCCTAAGTCGCTTCAACATATTGACAGCATGGTGATAAGCCTCCCTTTCTTTCTCGGTCATCATTCTGTATTCCTTTCTCCATCTGTGTTCAGCATTAGGATGAAAAACGTCTATTCCGCTCCCATAGAAGACAACTGGAGGGGGAAGAAGACTCTCTATGTAATGCGTTTCCTCCACAGTCATATTGCTTCCCTGATTCAACATGGCGCGATTGCAAGCTGCTCTTTGCATACACTTCCAGTGAATTTTGGCACCAATGCTTCGTTGTAAGTTAGTTTTTCTATACTGTGTATTAAAACAGTCTTCAATGTCCCCTGGTGTTGTCATTTCTTCAATCATTGAATTTCCAAAGTGAAACGCAAGTAATCCAGATAACAAAAGTAGAATATACATTTTTTTAAAAGTGAAGAATATAAAAATACTCAAAAGTTAAAGCTTAGTTTTGAATTAATGCTCCAAATATGTCATGAAATTTGCTTGCGCTTCATATTATAAAATGACCACAAAGCAAAAGCATGTCTATATTTGGGTCAAGACTGAGTGAGAATAAACATCACAGTGTCAAAAGTACTCTTCATAACACGTTTCCATGCATTATAGATCAGCATTCATAAATTAGCCATTCATATGAAAAGATTTTCCGTCAGTATATACCTTCCACTAGACTCCTAGAATTGACCTATATACAAAGAATGACAGGTTTAAGTCCATTTTATGATCCCTTGTCATATTGATCGCCGAATTCGACAAAAACCAATCAAATGGAATCGATCAATATGTTTTTGACCAGGTTCTGATTTTTGATTAAAAAAAAAACTGATCGGAGAAAAAAATTCCAGCCAATTTTGATTCGGGAGTTCTAAAGATGGTAAAATGACCGTGTAGTTTGTTTGAATAAATAAATTACGTCTTTTTGCCAGTTCAATCCACCATCAAACATCGGGCAATAAATTCCTAACCCTAACAACATGTGTTTTTAAAATAAAAACTGATTCCGAATAATGTGAAGTCATGTCCGGTACCTTGAGAACAAAAAAATGTCAAGTAATCAAAATAGGTGTTTTCTCTC
This sequence comes from Saccostrea glomerata, assembly GCA_003671525.1. Classification (NCBI taxonomy): domain Eukaryota; kingdom Metazoa; phylum Mollusca; class Bivalvia; order Ostreida; family Ostreidae; genus Saccostrea; species Saccostrea glomerata. The sequence continues at coordinate 549,534 of PRKT01000058.1, read as the reverse complement.
CTAAAACAAGATTTAAGAAAATTATTCAAGGAAAGTTTATTTACGACATGCGCTATCATCATGTAAGAATATTTGTTTTATGTCGTAAAACAAATATTTACAAGCCAAGATTATTTGGAATTGATTGTGCTATGACTATTTTTTACAGTACAAGTCGTATGATCTTTGATGTGGCCAGACACTAATGGCCGCTAGCCTTGTTTTATGATTAGTCTTTCAAACGCCGCGCGGGGACGGGCTATCTGGGTTTTAATTCTAAACTCTCAGGTATCTCAATATAAATATAATTTTGGCCGTTTTATAAAAAGATGTATTATAATTTATACTAATTTTAACTTCAAAAAACTCAAATTATATATAAGCGCCGTTTTATTTATTTTATAAAAGGCAAACGGTAAAATATGATGAAATTTAATATTATTTTTTTTCTTTAATACCTTTACTGAAAAAGAGTTACAATAATTTTTCTTTAATATTAACATGTAATTATTAAGCCTGTTACTTAAAGAAATTATTTGAAATTTCAAATTTTAAAGCAATCAATTTGTTGAGATTAAGATCTTTAACAGGTACTTTTATATGAAAGTTGTATACTTTTCCATAAATGTACATTTATAATGAGGGGATATTGAACCATTTTTAGCCGTTAAATTTCATATATTGCAAGAAAACGATGAAAGTATAAAATGAACTAAATTAACAAGACTGTTGGCATATGAAAGGCCGGCCAGTTTGAAGAGTTTTTGGCCCTTGATGTAAAGAAGAAATTCTAAATATTGTCAAATATCTATAATATGTAGCTGCTTTATTTTCTTTTTATACAAATATAAAGCAATATAATGAAGATGTCCATGCGTATTTCCACGAAGATATTTGTATATATATATATACATGCTTTTTGCTAGATTGTTTGATTTCTTTCTTCTTTTCTTTTTTCTTATAACGTTCTTCTTAAATGTTCTACTTATGTATACTAGCATTAAATTAATTTCAAGGTCATCAAAGTCGCAGAATGCAGAGATTTGCACAATTTAATATAAAATTCTTTTACATGAATTTTAGTTTTCAAAATTCTGTTTAAACCCGATTTTTATAGTACTTTGAATATGAGAACCTTTTTTTCTTTTTCATTGTAACGAAAATTTACGCTGAGGTTTCTGGATATTTGTTGTCAAAGAGATCGCTTGAGTTGTGCAGCTGTCATCTGAATATTTCCAGCCGACTATAACGAATGCCAATTGAGAAGGACCAAGCAAAAGAAACAATTCTTCTGACATCACTTTATTTGAATTCGTTAATTTTGTTGTTGTTTTCAAACGTTTTTGATCGCTGTCAAGGAAGTGTCACTTTTTGAAATTTACACCGTGACGATACTTGTTCTTTTCAATGTTCTCTGCTTTCATTAAATCATTAACGACAAAGGAGATATTTTCAACAAATTCAGACCAATTTAAAAAGAGCTTTATTTATCAGCCATTATGGATCAGTCACAGTATGCTAAATTAAAGCGTGTTTTATCAAAAAAATATATACCATCAGAAACTAATTTGGTTCCTTATTTTTTTATGGCTTTACCATTTTCATCTCATTTTTCTCATTCTTATGTCGATACAATAATAATTATATCCCGGTGAGCTTGAAATATAAGAAATCACAGAGTCTATTTGTATCATATTTTGAAATTTTACTTGAAAACGACGTCAATTTTAATCAAACAACCAACTGAAGGTTTATGACAAAGAAGATGACTTTAACTTTTAAATCGTAATCTTCCTTTACTTATGCAGCAATATATACTTTTATCACCTGCATACGGGGTTTATATCTCTCAGTTGATTCGATACACAAGAGCATGCTCTACGTATGAACACTTCTTTAAAGCGAGGTAAGTTGTTGAAAAACAAGTTTCGGAAACAAGAATATCAGCAGTCTTGTTTAAAGTCATCATTTCGTAAGTTCTATGGTCGATACAATGACCTTTTCAGGAAATACAATTTATCATTAAGTCAAGTGCTGATTGACGTTTCTAATACTAATTTTTAGGCCATTATTATAGACACACAAAATTGTCGACGGATTTTCTGTTAATTCCCGATCATGACAAGGACCACACGGCGAGTGTTACCAGTCGGTAGGGGATGCTCACTCCTCAATGGCTCGTGATACCATCTCATATGTTTTGGAGGATCCGCGTTTGCTCTGCTTCTATTTTCAATTGCTTCCCTAATATGTTTGTTTATTTATCCAGCATAAACAGAGGAATACGTCAGCTGTAATTTTTTTTTAATTTGTGCATTATTCCGAATAGTGATACAAATTTTACAGTTGAATACAGAAGATACTATTAGGAATAATCCACAATTTAAAAAAAAACAGCTGACGTGTTAGGTAAATAAACAAATTAGAGAGACAGAGCTTTTGGCATGAGCATTGGTAAACTTAATTGTCCTTTAAACAGATAAATTAAAAAAAATTCAGCACAAATACAGTTTAATATTTTTTTTTAAAGGAAAAGAATTGAAAAGTTATGATCACAATGTATTGATATCTGTGTACCCGTAAAGACCAATGATAAGATAAACTCTATGTATAACCACTAGTTATATAGTACGTCCTCTATCCTACTTTGAAAAATCTCTTCATCTGATCATGAAATCTTCATGTACATGTAGTTCCAATTGCGCTGACATTTGAGTCAAACTGTATAAAAATGATCTGAATTTCCTTTAAGTTTAAATCTTTGTTGCAAGATGTACCAACAAATATTTCAATAGCACTGATTTCTGAGAGTGGCAAAATGTCAGTCTTAAAAAACGTCCTGAGTTAACAGTAGTATATACGTTTGATTTCACAAAGTTTTTGTCGATTGGTTTGTTTGTTGAACGGCTAAACTCATATTGAAACGCCATCACTTGTAGTAAAGGGCTACAAATTTTTATAGTACTCGACACATAAGGAATCCTTTCTTTAGTGATAATACCTGCTGTATCGTTTTTACGGTCTAATATGCCTGAGGACCAGAGATCACGTCCCGCAGTGGGATTCAAACCCGTGACGAAAGAACCAACTCCTTACTCCGCTACACTAGAACAAATCTCTATGTGCCAAGTGGACGAAATTAATTTTCCCCAAAGTTTTTTAAAACCCCATACCTAGTCCCTGAGACAGTTGAGTTGACTGGAAAGTGGATTGCAAAAGGCAAAATCCTTAATGTCACTAAACAGTGCATTCACCCTCATACTGGTATGCAGGAACTGGGGTATAGAACTTATGATGCTTTTATTGTCCGTTTACAAGAGGAACTTTAAGTAAATTCTAATTGCAAAAACTTAAACCATTGCCTATTGTGGTACAGTTTCTTCAATGCAAATCATACCTTACCAGCGAAAAAAGTTTTTATTATCTTGAATTATAATAAAAAGAAAACAAATATCGGGAAAAAATTAAGTTTAGATAATGGCCTAACAATAGATATGAAAAAGTCAGTCATCATTTGACTCAATGACAAATTGAATTAGTCGACAATCTCATTGTATCGTCCATAGAACTTACGAAATGATTACTTTAAATGATTGCTGATAATCTTATTTCATCAACTTGTTTGTCAATAATTAACCCTGTTTTAGGAATTGTACATATGTAGAGCATACTCTTGAATCAACTGAGAGATATAAACCCCGTATGCAGGTGATGAAGGTATATTGCTGCATAATTAAGGAAGGGAAGATGACGATTAAAAAGTTAAAGTCATTACGTTTATCATAGAGCTTGGTTGTTAGATTGCCATTAACATATTTTCAAGTAAAATATCCAAATATGAAACAGATGTGTTAGACTCTGTGGTATCTTTTATCTCAAGCTCATCAGGATATATGTCTTGAAATAAAAATGGAAATAACCATTGTTAATTGAAAATACATTGTCGATATATCTAAACTTTGTTGGAATTAAAACAGTATTTACTGTTTGACAATATTGCATTTATGTACTAGTTTTTGTTTTGCAAAATCGGACTCAAGCTGTTTCTCAAGTTAAAAACTCGTGTCTTATTCTTTAGACTTTTTCATTGAAATATTTCAATTCAATTCTATTCAAACAAATGGAAAAGAGTATCAGTGTGAAGACTGAAAAATATCTCACAGACGAAGAGATAGACGAACGTTTAAAAAACATACGATTTAAGGTCTGTGATATGCAAAAGCTAGATTAACAGGATTTTATGAAAAATATAATTCTAGTCATCGAGTTGTCCCGCTTTGCATCTCATATTTCATCTGCTTTTAATCAAAGAAAATATTTTATCTGCTTTTAATCAAAGAAAACTGACACCTTTAGAGAAAATAAAGGATATTTACATTAAACCCATGTCAAAAAATGGATATCCTTCATTTAAAATAAAATAACTCGAAAGGAGAAGAAATACATTGTTAGTAATTTATTGGTCTGGAACAGCTGGAAGGAGGGGCAGGTTTTTGCTAGTGACCGCCGTAAGTGGCGTTCTTTGTTGAACAGCCTCATGCGTCCTCCGGGGCACGGAGAGGATAAGTAGGTAAGTAAGTAAGTAATTTATTTTTCACTGAAATCCACGCTTTAGTGAAGATAAAATCATTAATGATCAATTATCAATTTCACACTTCAAAGTGTCACCTGAGCCCGTATACATGATTTTGAATATAAATTTATTTCAAGAAATATGGAGAAAATGAACAGTATTCAAAATAAAAAGTCTATTGAAACAATATAATTTGGGAACGGAGCAGGCACAGACCTCAAAACAGAAGAGTTGGGATCAGGTACCATGGAAGAGTAAACATAATTTTACTTCTGGTCACAATCGCTGTGTGCTACTTGTCGTAATCGGGCCAACGAAAAAAAATCATTTTCATAAAAAATATTTTGATATTCAACAGATTTATATAGAACCATTTATTTTCACAAAAACGTCATTGTCCACGAACTTTTGGACAACCCTCGTATTGGTCTTATTTCCTTAGATATCTAAATTACAAAAACTAAAACTGATTTGGTATAATGAAACTATATATTCTAGTTCAAATATCTGAAATTTCCAAACAAGATTTTAAAATTTCAGATTCTTACCATAAATGTTTAAAATTCAAATAAAAAAAAATGTTTGTATTTTAAACGTTTGACTTTTTAGTCTACAGTTTGTTCAGAAAGTTTACACTTAAAAATCTATAGTTCATTTACATTTTTCGTCTTTTGATTATTGAAAAATAAACATCGAACTTCTAAGTTTCAACTTTGAAACGTTTTAGATATTTTTTTTAGAAATTTGGAATTTGACTTCAAATATTTTAATTTCCAAGAACGAAACTACTTTGAGTTTTAGAATTTTACTTTAGATATCCAAAATCTCAAATTTAAAAACCGTGTTTGAATTTTGAATATTAGTTCAATATTCTAACTATCTAAAAGCTCTTTTGCTTAACCAGAAGAGTTTTCGAAATAGTTTCAAAATTCAAACCAGGTTTGGTATTTGATATTTTGGATATTTAAAGTAAAAGACTAAAAACACAAAATGTAACTAGAGGTACTGTGAGCAATGAGTTCACTAAATGATACCCCCGCCTCCCATATGTATATGTGTCAGGTCAAAATGAAAAATAGGAGGTGCACAATGGCAACTGATATGCAATAAAGATTCTGTGAAAGTTTCATCAAATTTCATTCAGTGGTACAGGATTGAGACGAGTTGCGGATAAGAGATGGGTACCCAAAAGCGTAACAGACAGACGGACGGACATATAGATTACTATATACCCTCCCGCTTTTCAAGCGGGCGGTATGATAAGTGTTGTTGAATATTTCAAATTTGAGTGTTTGAATCAAAGATCTTTAAATTTTAGAAAATAGGTCAACATCAAAGGGTCAAAATTTGGAAGGTCCTGTGACAAGGAATTCACATGTGAAGTTTTGATTTAACTCTTCAAAATTCTGGTCAATAAACTAGAGGTACTGTGAGCAATGAGCTCACTAAATGATACCCCGCCTCCCATATGAATATAATGGGAGTGTCAATGTTTTGCTGTGGGAAACCCAAAATATGTGTCAGATCAAAAAGTAAAATAGGAGGTGCATAATGGCAATATGTAATAAAGATTCTGTGAAAGTTTCATCAAATTTCATTCAGTGATATGAGAGGAGTTGCGGATAAGAAATACCCTAAAGCGTAACAGACGGACGTACAGACAGACGGACGGAATTAACGATTACTATATATACCCTCCCGCTTTTCTGCCAGCCCCACCCCAAACCCTGTCAAATGGTCGTTCCCTTAGTGCAAAGCCACATGCAGGCACCAGTAAATGACCCTATTATACCCCCCGCTTGAAAAGTGGGAGGGTTTATGGTAATCGGTATGTCCGTCCGTCCGTCTGTTACGCTTTTGGGTACCCATCTCTCATAATACGCAAATCCTCTCATACATGTACCACTGAAGGAAATATAATGAAACTTTCACAGAATGTTATTTACATATTGTCATTGTGCACCTCCTATTTTACTTTTTGATCTGATATATGTATATTGGATTTTCCAGGGCAAAACATGGACACTGCCATTATATTCATATGGGAGGCGGGGTATCATATAGTGAGCTCATTGCTCACAGTACCTTTAGTTTTTAATAAAAAAAATATGTACACCTTACTGAATAATAAGGTAAGGTGTATATTTCTTTTTATTAGAAGAAAAATAAGTAGCGTTTGGTGCCTGTGTGCGAAGCCTAATGCTGCAAAATTCTCATGTAATTAAATTAAAACGTGTGAAGCAAAAAAAAGAATATTCCTAATCTGTGTTCTATTGACATTCCTTTGAACGAGTTAATTTGATTTTCTACTTTCGATTTCTTCACTTCCGTTTTAGCCATGTGAGTTTGTTTACAAATTACAACATTTTATATTTCTTTAAAGAATTTGATCAATATTTATTATTAGTGACCCAATGTATACTTCTTGAATAATATAACAAAGTAAAACATTTGTTGACATGATAATTGATTGGTTAACAAATGGAGGGACATACTGGAAGCCATATACTGCAAATGTGTTACACATTTGTAGTAGAAGCTTGTATATACTGCCGAATAGTATTACACACTTGTACTAGAGGCCGGTATATATTGTTCACTAGTGTTACTTCTTCTAACTGGATCTCTAAAATTTGAACGTAAAACTAAAATAATGGGAATAAAAGTAAAATTAAAAATCCATGCCAATAATAATATGTAGAATATAATGTGGGCGGATTTTTTGGCGGTTTCCAATGGAAAACAAAAGAGCATTATCAATGGAATCAAGTTAAGTAACCAAGAAAACAAGTAGACAGCTATAATCAAAGACACAGTTATTGTCATTTTCTTGGTGATCCCTCTTGCTCCAAATGTATTTTTTATGGCACGCATTTTCAGAATATGAAATAAGATTATTAAAACGATGGGAATAGCATGCAGGATTTGTCGTTTGATGTGTCTTGACTTAATTTCTGATAAAAAGTCCTTTGCAGCCAGCAGGTTGTCCGTGCGCAATTGTAAAGAAGCACAGATTGCTAAACCGACGAGAAAAAGGACAAAGGAAACGATTAAAACAATCTTGGGTTTGATGTTCTTCAAAGATTTCAAAGGATATCTGAGAAGCAGAAGTCGTAAACCTGCTAACTGAGCAACATAGAAACCGGATATCACTATGGCGGAAGTAGAAATGATAACTGCAATTTTGCATTTTAGTAGACAATTAACGTTTTCGTCTACATGGTTAAATTGAACGTTAAAAAATACATATGTTATCATCATCGAAATAAAATTTGCCACTGTCAAAATCTTCATCATTGTCACTGTGGCGGTTGGATTCACAATGCGTGAAAAGACTCTATAAATGGACAATCCATTGGTGACGAATCCTATCAGAGCTAACAATGAAGCAGTAATTCCTAGGACAAATGAAACAAGATCTGTTGTGCAGTACCACATCGAGTCACTCAGATGTGCAGTAGAACAGCTGGGAAAGAAAGTAATTATATCTTTCACTGCATGAACTTTCTCTTCAGACATGTTTTGGCCTCCTGGATGATTTGCTTGTGTTGTATCGTTTCCGTAAACGGAAGAATATGTTGAAGTTTCGTTAAAAAATGTCATTTTATCACTCCTTTGGCCAACTTATATCACAGGTATCCAAAACAAATTAAAGCTTTAACATATTTAGAGTTCAAAATCCCAGATAGTAACGGGAAAAGCAATACCTTAAGTGATGCCAGTATTGAATTATGAATTATGTCTTTAATGTGCAAATAACAATGGCCCATGGCAATTAATGGAAATTGGCAAGTCGGACATCATACCACAAAATCAATTTGTTATCACAAATGTGCTTGAATAGATGGGCAAAGAGCAAATAAAATACATTTAAATGATATTATTACTGCTAAAAAGCACGTAAACAGAATTGCACACTCTCTTTGTTACATTACTTCACAATACAAATTAAGGTACATGTACGTGGAAAGAAATTTAGGGAAAACTTTAAAGATACCTTCATAATTTTGGATACATTTTCCTGAACGTTCATCCCAGCATCTGTTATGAGAAATCATTCGCTAAATGTAGTCTGTAAATATTTCCATTAAAGTGATAGCAGAAGTGTTTAAAAATATAATAATGTATTATAAATGCATTGTAAAATTTATCATCTTAAATAAATATATTCTCAAACATTTATAAATATGATTTAGTCTGGAGAAAAAAATCCCTGTAAATGAAGTTGAACTGACCTTGAAATGTAATTTATTCATTTCTAAGTACTGTAGATTCCTTATTTTTTGTGAACACTTTTTATCATGAAATGGCTATTGAACGGCAAATTGCGAGAATAATAATTTGTGATTTGATGGTTGATCGAGTTAATTTACATGTATTTTGGCACCCTATATATAAAATATGCAATATTTTATTTTGCGAGTGATGCTTCTAGCGAAATTACGCAATAATTAATTTCTCGTGTATAATTAGGAATCTACAGTACTCAGACAAAGAAATTAAAGATTTAAAAAAAAGATCTTCTTACTTGATACATTTATCCAAAGCAGATGAAAATAGGATATTATCTTCCGTGTTTGCAAACTGAATCCCAGTTATGACATCGGTGTGGCCTGGAAAATTATAAAAACATACATGCATGGTTTCATTTTTATGCATCATATAATATTCATTTTCATGTGAGTTGAAAAAAACAATTTTTTTCCCAAATAACGCTGGTCAGTGGCATATGACTTTGAAGACATGCCTTGAATCAATATGAAAACACACCTCATGGAATGGCTAATAAAAGATATGAAGTTACTTGTTTTTTTTACCATTACTTACAATTACAAAATGACTGACTGAACGAAAGCAAGTATGATAATACACATGTAATTAATATCAACATATTTTCTGTATTCAGCAATTAACATTGAATCATCTTAAATTAAATTGAAAGTCAAACTCATGACAAAAAACGGAAAATTTTTACCGTATATCATTGTGTAACCAACAGCTATTGAACAACTTAACATAACAAAAATATGTCCTCTTAATGTGTTAATTGATAAATTAATAATTAAAGATTCTCATACCTGTCAGTTTACCAACCACAGACAAGTCAGCATGCTGATAAAGTCGAATGTCATGATTTGAACTTGTTGCGGCTACCAGTTTCCTATCTCCTTGTCTTAAGAATAAAATTTCATACATGTTGGGGGAAATCTTTTACTGAATTTATAATACAAAACAAAGAAAAGCTGAATTTATAATAGTTAGAAAAATGTACCTGAATTCTGCCATTTCATAAAAATGAATACATGTATTCAATCATAAGCAAAATGACATTAATTTACATATGATACAAATCATACATGCATATCAGAAAATCAGATGAATTTTATTGTTATTCTAACAAGATGGTTTCTAAAAAATAAAATATGAAATGGGAGAATGTCTCTGTAAACTGGTTAAAAAGAATTTTATAACCCTTTTTGAACAGTTTATTGAATTCAGCACATTTCAGGAAGTTTTCAAAATTTGACTTTTGTGGGGGCAAATATAAATTATGCAATATACTGCATATAGTTCTTTGCATGAAAAACGTCAAATAAGTTAGCATCAATAATATATTACAGCTTGCCGCTTTTTAGAAATTGCTTGTAGAAAATGGTCCAATCAACTGGGAAACATAAACCTTTTTGAAAGTGATGAGTATATTGTAACACTAATTAGTAATAATAAGGGTATCAAGTAGGTAAGTTGCCGACAGGGAAATTCATCACGTTTATCATAAAGTTTTATTGTTAGAATACCTTTGATCATTTCATGAATGAAAGCGATGTTCTTTAAACAAGCTTTATCATTTTTGGCATATTTGACAAATATCATTTAAAATATTTTTAACGAAAAAATAATAATTAGGAATCAATTTAAAAAAAAACTTCAACCATCCGTTAAAACATTAACAACTTAAAGTCCTATATGGCGTCTGAAATGTCGAAGCAAGTTAAAATTCGTTAAGAAGAATTTTCGTAAATTCGAATATCTTAAAGTTTTTAGTTACAAATTAAACTCGTTTTTGCAAATTCTATATTTCTTAAAACGAATTAAATTTGTTTGAGTTCGGTATAATTACGATCCTTTCGATATAAGGAATTGTCGAATTCGTTTAAACATTTTTTTTATTATTACAACTAGTACATGTAATCTTTTAAATGGATTTTACAAAATTATTAAAACACATTGAAATTTGTTAAAAAGAATTATATGAACGATATAAAGAATTCGATGGGTTTTTTAAATTGACAATTCCAGGTCCTAAATTCTGAATGATCTTACGAACTTCTGTAATACACACATTAAAAACATTCTAGATCAGTATTTCCATCACATGGAATGTTTATAAATATAAACCACATAAATAAACAGCATTTATGTTTGGCATTCAAATGACTATGATATATGATAAATAGTTTTAATTATTTAAAATTAGTTTTACCATCTAAATATATCTTACCAGCAATGGTTAAATATAAATTTAATAAGATGTTAATTTATTTTGATCATAGTGACTCTTTGATTTAACAGTAAATTATTTTACTGCGTTCTTGATTTTTCTATGATCATTTATATAGCCTACTTGCAATTAACATAATCGAAGTATCTCCTGTCATAAAAATTTGAATGGGAAAAAGAAATCTTTTAATCCATCTGATTAAATTGAATGTTGCCTTTTTAATTGGGTGGGTTGGTGGGGCTAATCAAATTGAGCCATTTTCTCAACTTGACTTTCACCTACAACATATAGTTGATTAAAGTGATTTCTGATTTTTTTTTTCTTTTGAATTTTTTTTTTTATTGAAGAAATGCATGTCAGCATATTTTGTAGAGATGCCTTACGATTTTTCAGGTGAAAGAGCTAGTCCTAGTCAGTTATATTGTGCACGATTGATTATTTATCAAAAATGCACATGCATGAAGGAAAGTATTAAATCATGTTATCAAATTTTCCATTTTAATCAATAGCCATCCTTTGCATTCGTTCTAAAAGAGGACAATGCAGATATAATTAAACAAGAAACATGGGTTGAATATATATCCAGAGAATTCGATAACATTTACTTGTGACAGTTCTGTGGCATTTCAGATGGAGTTTGAAATATATGATTTTTTTCATTTTTAGCTTACGTGAGCTGAAGGCTCAAGTGATCTTTTCTGATCAAAATTTGTCCGTTGTCTGTCGTTGTTGTTGTTGTCGTCTTCGTCGTCGTTGTCGTAAACTTTTCACATTTTCATCTTCTTGTCAAGAACCACTGGAACTCAATTTCAACCAAACTTGACAAGATGTATTCTTGGGTAAAGGGGATTCAGGTTTGTTCAAATGAAGGGCCAAGGTGAGATGTTTATGAATTAATAAAAAAATTAATGGCATCTTTTTTAAAATCTTCTTCTCCAGAACCACTAGGAAAGATGAAACTTATTTGGAAGCATTCTCAGGTAGCGTTGATTCAAGTTTGTTCAAATCATGACCGGCGGGGGTAGGGCGGGGCCACAATGACTGATCAAAGTTTAACAAAGGATTATGTAAGAAAAATCTTTATAAGTCTTTTTCTTTAAAACCATTCGACCAGTAAAGATAAAACTTATGTGGAAGCATCCTAAGGTAGTCTAGATTCAAGTTTGTTCAAATCATGACCCCCGAGGATAGGGCGTGGCCACAATGCCTGCACAAAGTTTTACATATGAATACATGGAAAATCTTTCAAACATCCATCTTCTTCTCAAGATCAGCAAAGCTATGATTGGTGATATTAATATGGAAACATCCTCAGTTAGAGCAAATTCAAGTTTGTTCTTATCATTACCCCTGGGGTACGGTGGGGCCATGATGGGCAATCAAATCTTCACATAGAAATGTATAGGAACAATCTTTAAAACTCTTCTTCTCAAGTATGGCGAAATTATACATGAATGCTTTATCGATATAATGTCATTCTCAATCTCTATTAATAAAATATTAAAATCCCCTTCGTCCAACAAGTATACTTTTCAATACTGAACTGATTTGAGTTTTTAACTAGCCTATGTGCTCAGGTGACCAATGTGGCCCATGGACCTCTTGTTTTACCATTGTTATGTCTTATTTTCCATTGCCTTTTTTCCTTACTGTACTTGTTTATTTGAATGGAATTGATTTGCTATTGCGTATTCTAATTTTATTTACTTGAATGCTTTAATTGTCCATATTTAATGCATATTTTCATTAAAGATTTTATAACATGCATACCAACACTTTCTTAAGGCAGTTAGGTATTGGTTTGTCGAACGGTCTCTCTGCCTGCCTATCTCTTTCTCATCTTCTCCTACATTTTAAAGAATTATAGAAAGATCAACACCCTGAAAATGATAGTTACGTCATTTATCTGCTCGATAGAGTTTTAAAATTTTCATTTTTCATCCTTGGAGATAGTGATTTTCAAATTCATATTTTTTAGATAGTGATTTTCAAATTCATATTTTCAACATGCTCCTGTTAATGTATAACAAAACAAAAATAAAAAAGTTAAACTCCAAAGGTCAAGTTCAAAGGGTCAAATTTGCCCAAAGGAAGATCTTATCACAAGGAATACATATGTGAAATATGAAAGCCATTTTGTAACTGTTCGAAAGTTATGTCCAAGGTTATAGTTTTAAAAGTGGGTCAAACTATAAGGTTAAGATCAAAAGATCAAAAATATTTTTACCCACTGAAAGGTCTTGTCACAATGAATACACTTGTGAAGCAACAAGAGTTCAAAAGTTAAGGCCAAGGTTAAAGTTTGGGTTTCTTTTTTGTAAAAGTGGGTCAGACTCAAACGTCTTGGTCCAGAAGTCAAATTTTGATGGTATAAAAACAAAGGTCTTGTCACAAAAATACACCTGTGAAATATGAAAGCAATAAACCCATCCAATCAAAAGTTATGAGCAAGGTTTAAGATTTTGTGGACATGCAGAAAAACAAACGGACGAACAGGGCAAAAATTATGAACCCCCGAATTTTTTATAACCGGGGTATTCAAATTATGTGGAAGGTCTATTGGGACTGAATAGGTTTTCTTACAAAAAAGTTTTGCACTCATGGTCATTGAGCAGTAAGGGATCTTTTTCGTCCATCACTTATAGGATATTACGGGACCTTGGTTTATATGATTGCATCCAAAGGATTGATCTTCATATCCTGCTATGGGATTTGAACCCTCGACGTAAGGATCAATTTCTAATACTACATTAGAACACACGATTTAACTACTGTGCCACAAGAGCGACTTTCTGATTTTAAGGAACATGCAGAAAAATTTCCCCAGCTATCTAAGGTAAAAAAAATGTAAAAATTCGTAGAAATTTGCCCTTTGCATGAAGAACACATTTAGAAATCACTTTACTGCAGGTTTTATTATATTATGATATAATCTTTCATATCTTTTTTTTCGAAAGGAAAGGTATTTATGGCATTACTTTTGCATTCTGATCAGAGAGTCACACTACCTTATAACCAGTAGTGATTCATCTCTTTGAATATGATAGATGGATTCTTGGAAATGCACAATGATTTAAAATTCCCCTTGCGACTAAATCGAGATCTAATACAATGTTTCCTTAAAAAAGTGACCTCCTCAACTCCTCTTGCATTTCAATCCACAGCCAATGCATCGTTAGGAATATAATAGGAAATGCCGTGGAGATATGCAATAAGGTTTTAAAATTTCATTTTCACTATGGAAGCATTTGATGTTGAAAAAGAAGAGTTTTAAGAATATATCTTTCACAATTTCTGCTTTCATTTAAAGTAGAAGTCAGTGCACATTTTTTCTAAATTATGATCGGTAACGTGCTGTAGATAAAAAATAGATATGAAATTCAATTTTCACTCTAGGGGGTAAATTTGAATTGAATTTCATAAAACAAAGTTGTTGTTTTTTCAATCAATGTTTCCAGGCCCCGGGATCATGAAATATCTTAAGTTTAAGTCAAATAATCTCCTTTTGATAATGAAATGCTGTAGAAGTCAAGCAGACCAAAATTAAGATATATTTTAAGATTGCTCTCCGAAGTGTTGGTATCTGCAAATTTCGAAATAAAATCTATGAATGTTTTATAGGCGATTGAAAATTTGACTTAAGTCTAAGTTTGTTTCTTGATCTTTGGGCCAGAATTCTATTTTAATTCAAATATGCGTTAATGTAGTCAAGTAATCCTTTGAACCATGATGGGTACAATTTTATACACTGGGAACTTGGTATGAAATATATAAATTTAAGGCCAATTTTGAGGGAAATCAAAAATGTGTCTCAGCAAACTATCAACTCAAATCAGACGGGCATATTTGAGTCGATAATATAGGATATGAGTAAGTTGAAGTTATTTTTTAGATACAGCCATTGTAACTTAATCTCAGAAATTAGTAAGCGAATTTTATTCTATCACAAATTTTGCTTCTTTTGTTGTTTACTAGAACTAAAGTGTTAAACAAAAGACACTTTCAAAAACAGGAACTCTAAATGATAATCAATAATGCTTACTTTATGTGATATTGAAAAGATGTCTTGATGAAGACTTCTTACATAAAATATGACTGTTTTTCCAAATCAGAAATGGACAAAAGAAAGAAGCCGTTGGTGATGGATACATTCCAGACCCAAATTATCCATCGAGACTTGGTGTTAAATTTTCAAATTGTAAGCATTTGTATATAGACAAAGCCTATCAAAGTTTAGTTTTTCAATTTTGTTTAGTAATTGTTTAAAATATTAAATTTATTAAGATATTTTATAATACATCATCTATTGCAACAAAAAAATTTTACTGTAGTAAAAAAATATGAAAGAAAATATAATTACCAAATCCCACTCTGAAATACATGTAAATTTAGGACAACTTCAATGAGACAAGAGGTATAAAACATTTTAATTATACATGTACATATACATCAGTAAAGTCTTTTATATTTTCTTTTCAGTGGCTCCATATGGAAGATACTGGGTCCTAGATACTGATTATACAACCCACACAATGATCTACTCCTGTAGCGATATTCTTGGAATCTTCCATATTTCATATGCCTGGATCTTAAGTCGTGAGAGAACACTGGATGAATCCGTGAAAAACAGACTTTTCGCCAAGGCTCAGTCTTTCGGCATCGATACATCAAAGTTCTTAAAAGAAGATCAAACTGGATGCTAAGAATCATCAATTGTTAAACTGAATGTTCTTTTTTTTCTTTTTGATATATTTTATTTACAAATAAATTTTTATAAAACGAAAACAGTTTTCATATTAGTCTGATTTACAAAAATACAGCAATTGGTTGAATTTATTCATGATGAAATGAAATATTGCATAAGATACACAGTGACTCTTCAAATTATTACATTTTACGTCATCACAGTCTGTGACATCACAGGTATTTAGATATCGTACCTTTAATCGGATCTTAACCGGGTAAAATAATGATAAATTTCTTAATGTTAGACAAACAACTCATACAAGGTTTCAATTAGCATAAAATTTAAGAAACATAAAATATTAGCCATTTCATGTGATTTTTAAAAAAAAAAATCATTTTTTACACGACAATGAACCGTATGACATAGTTAACATTGAGATGTTGGGGGAAAACCATCTTTAAAATGACAGATATATCGCATTTACGTCACAACAATTGGTAGAAGCAACGATTACGAGGTTAAAAGCCGGTAATATTTCAACCAAGGAAGAACGACGAAAGTTTACGTGGGGAATTAGTAGATTTAGTGGTCGACTTTAAAATGATTCATCAAACTCTTGCACCAAAAATATCTTTAACTTTTTATTGATAATGCATGATTAACTTTAGTTATTTAAAATGATTAACTTTTTTATTTAAAAATTCCATTTGTCATTAATATTCTTTAAAGAGTTCACAAATTAATAAATTGTCATCAAAAATATTTACAGTGTTCTTTGACGTTGTTTATAGCATTCTTAATGAAAATGCATATCACAGACGGAAATGACAAAAATAGGTACCATAAATGATAAATAATAGCTTTGAGCTATTTAGGTAATTGTTGCTATGTCATGTCATACAAATTTTTCTCTTATCATATGCAAATTTAAATGATTCCTATATGTTTAAAGAAATTATAAAATTACTTTACAAAACTTTCAAATGCAATTTAAATGGATAAAACCATAAAGGAAAAAAGATAAATAAATAAGAAAAGAAAAAAAGTAAATAAAAATACATACTTGATTTTCTCCAGAGCATTTTCGGTAATCAATTATCATTTAATTTCCAGTGTGTTGTCTTAAAAAGGCGCTCGAGAAAATAAGAGACAATTTGTTTGATATAGTTTTTGTTTGTGTCAAAAGGTCAATTGGCTGACATGGTCACAGAGCATCAGTCCATTGCACACAGGGGACAGAAGAAAACAGACATTAGCATTTATGTACGTCAGTATATGTAATAACGAAGACACAAACATTTCCGGATATATCTACGTAAATCTGACCAGGATGCACAGGTTATTTTTTTTTTTTCACTTTCACAATACATTTTTTTAAAGTCCCATATTCCTAAAAATAAACAAATTTTTAAGACCATAAATTTTAAGAGAACTATACATCCAAAATACTTGTATAACATACCTTTTACAACTTTTCGTGAGTCAGAAGATGAAAAGTAATGTGTTCCGCTAAAGACTCTTTACACCGATGCTCCCCGAGAAAGAGAACATGCGTGTATTCTCCCGTCCAAAATTAATATATGACAATTCAAAAATCAAAATTTTACAGGGACCGATCCATCATACTACGTAATAACAAAGCTGTCAAATTTCACGTGAAGAAAATACACTTACATGGCTGGATAATCGCTCTATGACATTTCTATTAAGAAATTAACCTTTTTTGTGTGTCTATGCAATATTATGTTCAGAAGATGATTAATAATTATGCTAATGAGTTTGTTTTAATTGTCATGTGATTGAATTTTATTAGTTAAATATAGAGACAAGGAAATTGCCAGTTGAAACCAATCACATTTTGATAAATGCAATTCTTTACTTCCGTAGGTATATACTTACCTCGTTATTTTGATAAAGCTTAAGTTAAAAACATCGTACCAATTTTCATTAAAGTAAAAGACATTAATATCCATACTGTAGAATTCATTTCTTTATGTACTCTCCTTCTATTGTGGATAACCATGGAAGAATCCACAATTGTTCTGTATTTTAATAGCATGTTTTTTTTCAAATCGAACATAAACAAGAGTTTTAATGCTTAAATTGTTTTAATGAAATTTTATGCTTAATTCATAACCAATCTAAAATTATGGAATTCTATTAAATGGAAATTCTGTTTAAAAGAGAATTTTCAAAAGAGGATTTAAGTTATTTTTTTTAAATTGAAAGCTAATTGCAGATATTCACGACATAATCAACATTAATCTTCCAAAAGACCATTTGGCAGTTCATAAAAAGCAAGAAAAAAATCTCGGGACTATAATTTGTTTTAGGAAAAAAGTCGGTTTTGTTACCATTAAGCACATGGGGTAAAAATCAAGTCTTCTAAATTCCTAAAATTCCTTTTTTGGCAATTGCATAAAAAGCAAGAAAATAATCTGGGAACCGGATTTGGCTTAGGGAAAAAAATCGTTTTTCATTACCATTAAGCACATGGGGTAAAAATGAAAATTCCTAAGTCTTGTTGCGCATCTACTGGACAGCAACAACTTCATTAAAAAAATGATCAGGCTACTTCTTATAAAGTAAAAGGAATTTTACGAAGCAGTGTTTTAAAGAAGAACCCTCGTTTTTTGACCCCTTCCTGTTTGGCCAATTTCAAGATCATGCTGTCCATCTACAGGATACCAGCATTCTTATTTCAAAAGAAGATTTGGCTAGGCGTTTATATTGCAAAAAGGATTAGGAAATCCGTGATTGTTTTGTAGAAGAAGAGAATTTGCTATCCATTTTAGCCCCTAGCTTAAAAAATAAAAATTAAAAATTCGAAACTTTGTTCATTTATTCATCTACGGAACATTAGCAATCCCATCTTTTAAAAAAAGAAATAACTATTGCATAAAATATGAGACGTTCCTGGAACCAGGTTCATGTAGGAAAAAAGGTACCTTTTTTATCCCTACATGTATTTGTCATCCAGGATAAATTGAAATTTAATTCATATTCAATATAATACACTTAACAGAACCACAGGCTTTCCTATTAGACATATGAGCAGTTCAAATGATTTAAGATAGCATAAAAACGAATTCTTGGAATAAGACATAAAAGTCTTAAAATGATAAGATTCCTTTTTTTTTAAATCAGGTGCATGGTGAACATAGGCCAAACACAGTTATGACAAATGTAATTAGTTTAATTTATACTTAATTAGAAAATGTATTTCGCAATTCTTAACTGATGTTGAAGTAAATGAACCGTGTTATTCGATGTACAAAGTAAACCTTGCTTATTCCAAAATAAAATAATACTACAGCAACCTTTAATTAAAGGTTTTTGGTAATTGAGGCATTTTTGTTAATTAGCTGCTATCATTATGCTTTATCGTTCATTTCAATTAAATGTGTTTCAACTCTTCATTGTAAGACATGTATAATTCAGAAACAGATATGCATAAATTTTGATGCAAGAAATAAAAATAAAAGGTACACATCGTGATATAAAAGGTCGATTTCAATTTGTGCTCAGAATTTCAAACATCAATAAAAGTGTTAAGGGCTGTTCTTAAAGAACCTGATATTTAATGTTTTCAGTGATAAGCAATTTTTGTGATAATTTGATTTCTTAACTTGGTTGAAGATTGAGTATAATAAAGATAGAAAGTCGACAAATAAGAAACACTTCTTATGGTAAATCTTAATAATAATAGTAATTTAAGAAGATATTCAATGACGTTTCGTCAATTAACAATAGTTACATTCATTCATATAATTTTATCAGTTCAATATATATCAATATTAATGAACCTGAAAAAAGTATTCCGAAAGTCTTTCTCATATGCTTTACATATGAATGTTTTACTGACTATGGACAATTAGAACCAACTAACAAATTAATTACCAACGCGAGCTTGCTTTACTTTTTCATGAATTTTTCTTTTCGATTGAGTAAAATCTTACATCACCTGCATATGATTTAATGAAATATATAGATATAACGAACAGTATTCAAGCTCAAAAGTCCATAAAACAATACAAAATAGTAGCAGAGCAAACGCGGGCCTCCAAAACATCAGTGGTGGGATCTGGTGCCATGGAGTAGTGATCATTCTCTGCCCACTGGTCACATCCGCCGTGTGCTCCTTTTAATGCTCGGAAAATAACGGTCAAATTCGTTGGAGAGCTATTCTCGGCACGAAGGTACGTTGGGCAGCGATTCTTTTTTATCGTACGAACGACTACCATCGCTCGGGCGCTAGGTTTCCAGATGCCTATTCAGCAGAGCGAACGTTCGCGAGTGCTCGCCAAAATTACTATTGGAGGTATAAGGAATTTTGGCGAGAGCTCGCAAACGTTCGCTCTGCTGAATAGGCCTCATGTCTCATCCGAACGATCCTTAACTTTCACTTCTTCTTCAAGGTGTTTTGCAAAAGAACAATCGTTACCCTTTCTAGATAGTCGTAGGTATGACATGGTGCAGCGAACGATCATCAAACAAGGGTATCGCGATTTAGAAGAAAAACATCTTACGACCCTTACCATATGGCTATCGCGACCGATGGGTGTGATCTTAAATTAATATTAATTTTTTTTTAAAGGAGAAAATCAGACTCAAATTTTATTTACATGAACATGATTTGTAAGATTTTCGTCCATTAACTTTCTGGAAATATTTTGTCAGTCAAAAGACGGACATTTTCCCTGCTAAGCTTTAAAGCTTCGAACAAAAAATCGATAGTACCTAAAGCAAGACTTTCGGGTGAAGAGAAGCTCTGATTGTTAAACCATTCCTTTAGATCATGAGTGCAAGACAATCCTAAGGCAAGATTTATTCATATTACAACTTCTTTCGAAATTGAATAGTTAAATACATTCGATGATTATATTTCAGAACTATGTTAAAAGAATCTTTTGAAAGCTGCAAATGAGAAAAAAAAGATTACTAGAGATTTTTAGTTTAAAATTTTTCTCTTTTGATCTATTGTTTTGTATTTTAAGTTTTAATTTTCTTTTCATAATGTTTTTGAAACATAACTTGTTTTTATGTATTTATAAGTATGGTTGAAGGAATTTTGCATTAAGTTTTTTTTTTGTAGTTTCGCTGCGTAACGATGTGCACTGCGATGACTGTCTTGATTGATGAATAGTTAGATATCTGTTATATCCCGGTTTGGAATTCTTATGTTTGAAAACAAAGTTAGTCAGCATTTTTTCTTTCCTTTTTACTAATTGATTGTGGTTGTTTGAGAGATGGCGAAAATTATGGTGAGGATATGTAATCACGTGAAACTCTTTACTTTTACACAAACATTTATTTTAGTTATTTGATGAACTATATTTCACATCGTTGATTATATATATAGTATTCCAAAATTAAGAGCGACAGTTGTCGGTCAGCCAAAGGTTCTGAACATTTATTATGTAATACAAGCATTACTTTTTTTTTTAGAAATGCTTAAATAAGACGTATAATGTACAAAGCAAATTAAAAAATGTTTTGATGTGTCAAATAGAAATTATTTTTTAAAAGTGGTTCAATTTTTCATATTTTGGTTTTGTAGGAGACAAGAAGTTTTAACCATTTCACTGACATTTTATATGATTGATAAAGATGGATACTCATGCATTTAAAACAAGCAAGTGAAGTTTTTTTTAAATTTAGATTAAATAAAGATATGCTATGCAATGCTATTTAAATTTAACATAGTTTGAGCAAAGACTTTAACATGAAAAGAGGGTTTCTTTTTGTGGCCTAAAATTCGACAAATTCTGCCTCAGCTCGTATCCCACTGAATTCGGAATAAAATACACCACGTATTACACTTCTGTTTCATACTGGTATATACTTCTAGAGAAAGTTATTGATGGCAGACTTACAACATAACTAAATTGATAACTGAGATGACTTCAACTTTCAACTGTCAACTTCCCCTTATTGATAAAGCAATATACTATTAACACATGCCAACAGGTTTTGTGTCTCTCAATTGATTTGATACACAGAACAAATCTATCTAAGAAGAGGTAGGCTACTGAAAAAGTAATTGATGTTTTAAGGATATCAACAACTATGTTGTGTAATTCAAACTTTCGAAAATCCTCGATAAAGTGACTTTCTTTTCAAATACAGTCCATCATTATATTGAATGTTGACTAAAGTCTTTCAAACTTATTGTTAGGCCATTATTATAACACAGAATTGACTACGTATTTATTTCAGTTTACCCCATAATCAAAAGGGAAACGTTCGGTTTGACCGTCGACAAGTGCTTATCTTATATATCAATTTTGACAATCGAGTTTGATAAAAACTATTTTTTGAAAATTATTACTTAGAACAGTTGCAAAACTAGGTACATGTAGTACGTAAGTGGCTTGACCTTACATGAAATGCAAATTAAAATAAAAATAAAATTCTCTGACAATCTTAACATGCTTAATGTCCTTTAAATTCTCGCAGAAATTATCTCATCTTGACCACTTTCGAGGGCATCTGTGTTAGAAAAACAAATCTTGTTTCTTATACATCATCACTTTGACATCTTAACATAAATAATTGCATAAATTAAATATTATCGTGACATTTTGCAAGAAAGGTGTATAATAAATCACAGTACATTATTGATTTCATAAATACTTCATATAATGTTCACAAATGAGTTTATTAATTCATTTCTAGCATAATATATAGACTTGATATGTAATTATTCCCTGCAAAGAATTAAATAGATATTGTGGCTGGAATACAATTTAGGAAAAAAGATATCACGATTAATATTAAAATATAAAACTCCTTTATGTTACATGTATCACAATTTTGATACATTTTTAGTTATTTTTTTAAACTTACCTTTTCAATCTGTTTAATTGAATTTAATCCTAAATATGTTATATTGTTGATAACATGTATGCTGATATTGATGCCTTATTCAGAAAAAGAGAAATGCACAAGGATGTGCCTACGGTACGATCAAATAATTATATATATTTTTAAATCCTATATAAATAAGTCTAATTTGCATATTCTTGATTTTCAACACATTTTACCTGCCACATCTTCCTTATAAAAGAAACAACTTCTCGTTTCAATGTCGGACATGCTTTAAAACACGTATGCATACATTTGCCAATTAATTTTTTTAATATAAACCACAATCTGAATTGTACCTGGTATAAATATGTAAAGCATTGTAATTGATGATTAGTACGAACAAATGATTAGTTTGGAATTTTTAAATTCTGATGAAGTCTTGCAGTTTATCAAGAAGTTACATGATAAATAATTAACATTTACTTTTGGCAATAATGTTTTAAAATTTAAAGCTTGCATTGGCATAAACATTCGACAATTCTCTCTCTCTCTCTCTCTCTCCTGATGAAGAAAAAAAGAAGACTATTTTTACATGGCTAAATAATGGTGTTCATTCAATTGATGATTACGAATCTTTAGAGTGGAAGCTTGGTCAATATTACCAATTTTCCATATTGTTGTCTCTGGTGGCATATTTATGCTATCCACATAACTTTTTGTAAATCAAGATAACTATCTCGTCAAGTCATGATAACATTCTTGTTTATCAACAAACGCCGACTTAATATCTTGTCCAGTCAAGATAAGCAATTGTATTTTTGTGATCATAGCTATTTTATTCATAATGCAAGATAAGTTATCTCTTCATGTCAAGATAGCAATCGCAACAAATGTGATATCTTAACTGGACAAGATATAAAGTTGGTGTTTGTTGACGAACCAGAAAGTTATCATCACTTGACGAGATAATATCTTGACTTGGCATGATTTTCCATGTTAACAAAAAGATATGTGAATGGCATAAATATGCCACCGTACTTGTCTATCTAAAGTCACAAATGGGGTGCTGAACTGTGTCTTAGTCTGATACTGATTTACACTGCAATTAAATATTGATGTCCCAAAAATATCTTTCTATGAAATTATATTCCTGTCTCGCCTGCTTTTTAATCCTGGATACAATCGGTTGCCAATTTTTTTGTCACCAAAGTATTATAATGCGTCTAGGTAAATTCTCATCAATAAACCTTGATGTATAGTGTGACTCGTCGTTAAATTAATTTTTATAAATTCTGCTATACACAAAGCATATTTTCCGCATTTAAATAATTTAAGAAAAAAGACAATGAAGGCGAATTTATAAATCATTCTTAGAAACAGCGATCGAAAAAGTGATCATAACGAACGTTGATCGATCTGAAAAAAAAACTTTTTTATAATAGATCTATCCTTTTTCTATGACATATTTTGCCTAGGAGTTATTCCCCTTAGCTGCCATATTGTAGGGCAACATTCTCAGACCCCTTCATTATTCAACCAAGTTCAATTTGTTATACTGGTTACTGAGATAAAGATAACACTATTTTTCTTATGAATATACTTTTGTTAGAGCCTCTATTAATTCATGATTATAAGATTGTAAATATTTCCCCCCATATATTTCTTGTATGACTGTTTTAAAATTGGTTGCTCAAAGAGTTAAATTCACTACTTTGCCCTACAAGATGGCGGCTAAGGGGGATAACTCTTAGGCAAAATATGTCATAGGAAAAGTGTCTATATTACAAAGAATGGATGAAGCGCGGGCCACTGGAAGTTCTAGAGGTGGGATCATGTGCCTAGAAAGAGTAAACATCCTCTGTCGACATTTCACACCTGCTTTGAGCCCTGTGTATTTATCGGGTTGACGGAACATTCCGTAGTCAAATTCAGCATAAGAATTAAATTCTAACCAATGGTATGAAACAAGTCAGATAAATTACAACCCAATGATATGTAGTATTTGCTAAAAAGGGTGAATATAAGGGACACAAAATTAACTAAATACTGAGAAATGGGGTTTTGCTTAATTTCTGTTGCATCAACTTATCCATCAGAAGCTTGCCGCGGTATAAGAATTGATTGTACTCGAAACATGCCTTTGAGTATCGGATGTGTTTCGAGATGTAAACGCTGTATGAAAGTGAAAGCAAGATTATACTTCTGAAATAGGGAAAGTTGACAATCGAAACGTTAAAGTTATCAAATGGGTATTGTACAAACTTTCTCTCAATAATATAACAATGCAATGTATCCGTGCCAAGACTAAAGCAACATATAATCGAGCACGTTGTACAGGGCACCACCATTTATACCTTCCCAAAGATGAATCTGACCCATGGGAAAAAATTGAAAGGATTCCGGGAACGATTCTGTAAAAAAAAAAATCCGTAGACGATTTTGCACAAAGATCTGAAAAATAATTGCACATCGAGAGGACGCCGCCTATCATATTTCAAAAGATGAATTTCTTACTGCTGAAATTGTCAGAGGAGATATAGTAAGATGAAAGTATGACGGACGGACGGAGATGATAACAAAAATATTATTATATAATCTGTCTCTGTACGAAGTGCAGGTCGGAATAATTATGATAATAAATCTTTAAGTATAAACCCCAAGGTTGTCAGGTTTAATGATGATCTAATTTATGCCAAGGTTCCTAATTTTCCTTTTTTTCTTATATCAATTATTATGCATTTTCTGACTGGATATACATGTTAATCCAGAATTAAGAATAGCTTGCTAAAAAGTATTTTCTTTCTTCTTTTTTTTTTACCTAAAATACGGTCAAATTATAGTGTAGGACAGTTTGGAAAGTAAACTTTTTTTTTTTCAACATCTGAGATTCAAAGGAGAAGACACTATATATATTATTGTTTGCATTAAACTGAAAAACTGCAGAAAGTTTTACATCTTTAAAAAAATAAATAAAATTTGTATCTGATTTTCTTTTTTTAATCGGAAAAGAAATGATATATTTCGAACTTTAACCTCTGTTTATTGCAGCATTAAATGTCACACATTTTACGAAGCAAAAAATAGATTCGGATTGGTTAAGATTTTTTCAGAGAAAAGGAGTATAATTTTCCGCTGCATTGTTTTGAAAACATTTGTTAGTAATTTGCCAATTAGATAATTGCTTTCAAAGAAAAACATATTGTTTGTATTCAGTCTGTAAAATGTGGGGTAAAAAGTTTAACTGTAAATTGAATATATTAAATAAAGTGCGACTTATCGGAAGAAAACTATCACGCCTTTCTGTGTTTTAGTGATCGATCATTTTAATTGTTTGACATTTTCAACAAATGCAAACTTGATTGCTAGAAAGATACACCCATTGATGATAAAAGGAATAATTCCACCAAAAAAAAAACAAAACATTTCAGCTGGAAGACATTTTGATCCACTTTCTACATGTTTTGGCAGATCCATTGTAATATAGAAAATATATTTCTGTTAAGTTCCAGACCCTAAGTAGAATTCATTTTTCCGATGAGCAAAAAAGAGAAATTATGTTATTTAAACATCATATTAAATATTATATAATATTTCGTTTTTTTTTAATCTTACGTATTTTACTTTGTGAAGAAAATAAAAGTTTAGTTACTTACTTGTTTTAATGTGAAAACCTTCCTTGAAGTAAATATTTGTTAGATTAAACTTAATACAACTTAATAAGTCCTTATCATCAAATGAGCAATCAACATTTTTACACTTAATATTGATTTTTTTTTTGTTATTCATGGTTAAAATAAGTACCCAGAGTGTTTGACAACTGTTCCAGGTTTTTTTCTTGATGCATGTACATGTATCATCTTTTACAGACTGGGATAAAGAGAAAGTTATAAATTCTTACTCAAACTTTTACCCCAAGGAGAAGTAGTTTTAAAAAGTTAAGATTATGAAATGAATATATCAAGAAAAACCTTTA
Source organism: Saccostrea glomerata (assembly GCA_003671525.1). NCBI lineage: Eukaryota > Metazoa > Mollusca > Bivalvia > Ostreida > Ostreidae > Saccostrea > Saccostrea glomerata. The sequence continues at coordinate 523,010 of PRKT01000058.1, read as the reverse complement.
TTCTTATTTTAGTTATCTTTATTCTCTTCAAAAATAATCTTGTTTTAATCATCTTAAAGTATTTAGATTTAAGGACGATGCGGCCTAAAACACGAAGATTTCTTGTAGAGAGCGGACGTGACTCACATTTATTTGTATGTTACTTGTTCTATATCAAGGTATTAGGATTACGTGATTACCTTTAAGTTAAAATTCCCTAAACATGATGTTTCACATTTTGTTCATCTGACCCTTAAGGTCTTTTTTCCCTGAATTTTTGTTTAGTGGCAAACATGCTGTTAAGCTTACATGTTCATGTTGTGGGAAAGTATCAACTTTACAAGATTTTTTTTTAAATATTCGAGACTTTTTATCGCGATTTGTCAGATTTAAAATTTGTTTAAAAGTTTAAACTGGTAAACGCCCGTAGAAAAATCACTCTAATAATGATAATTTACAACGTATTCACGTTGCATTGTAAGAAAATTTTCGTGATGTTTTTTTAAAGAAATCTTTTAACGTCTTTGAGGGGTTTTCCATTTTTTCGCATTAAGTTCACAAACAGGATTTGATTTGCATTTCGAAGTCGCATTGGAAGCTTAGTAAGGACAGATATAGTCTAAATTAAATAAGGATATGTCATATATTTGTAAAATCAACGTACTAGTATTCAATACACGTGTTGAAGAATTTATTACAAAGAAAACCGGGCCATTGCACACAAATATACTGCAAAACAGGGAACATTGTATTTTTGAATGCACAAGGTTGCGTATGTAAATAAGGCACCATTTGGTCTAACTTGGGTGTATAAAATATATACACCTTTAGATGAGAATCATTTTAATCAGCACTAGCTGCCGTAGGCTCAATTTCCTCCGAACATGACCCAGGAACACACCGGTGGGTAGTGACGTCATACATCGTTCCCGATTTACATTTGTCCGCCACGTATTGTCCATAAATACAGACTGCGTATTGGTCACAGCTATTCTGACATTTTTGAACAGTTCCAACAAAACAGAAACCGCATTCTCCAAGCAAAATACAACCTTCACCTATATCACAAGCTGTAAATGAGAAAAAGAGAAAAAGTCACATAAGGCATTTATTAAGACAAAGATGTGTTCATGAGTAGATAAACACTGACATTGTTAGTTAAGCTTTAGGAAATGTATTTCTAACTTACAAGAACATAAGTTAAACAAAACGGGGTGTCAAGAATAGATACTGAAAGATCAATTATATGAATAAATTGGCTATCAAATTGAATATGAATGAATAATGATTTATTGATAGATTGTATATTGTTTAACGTCCCTCGCGAAAATTTTTCACTCATATGGAGACGTCACCGTATGCCGGTGAAGGGCTTCAAATTTAGATCTATACTCGTCACTCAAGGCCATAGCGAAAAGAGGGATCTTTATAGTGCCAACGCCTACCGTGACACGGGACCTACGTTTTAAAGGTCATATCCAAAAGACAAGTGACTTTCACTTCTAGTGCCGACCGTTCTGCGAAGGACCAATCACTACCTTTGTGTACGTCTTCGGCATCATGCGGCGCCGCGAACGAGAATCGAACCCGGGCCTCCCGATCACGAAGCGAACGTGAATAAATAATGTAAACTAAGTAAGATGGATGTTTCTATAAACTATCTCGCACAATCTCGGACTCATTTCTTCCAGGCAAAAAAAAACCCCTGTTTTTATTGTAAAAATTGTACTGATTGATTAATACATTGTATATGTATATGCATATACATGTACTAGTATTCGAGATGAATACAACATACCGTTTGTTAGACGAATTTACTTACTTGCGTCAGCTGAAGGTTGTTGTGTATTCATGGTTCTTGGTATCAACAGAATAGGTATAGGTGGTGGGGTGGGTATATTGACAGGAACCACACCAGGCATAGGCCAGTCCTCCTCATAATCGCAGTAAAATGTCATGTACACCTGCCTGCTGTCCTTTCTTGGACAACTATTACCAAGACTCCAGGTTTTGTATACAGCCTCTCCATAGTCATTTGCGTAAAGTTTTGGGTACGATGAAGTGACGCGCAACATACCAGAACAGGGTTGCGATTCGCCCGTTTGGGATGTAGGGATTTTACAATAAGGGCGACAAATTCTACCACAGGAATCGTAAGCAGAAAGCATTACATCTGTGGCTCCATAGCCTGGGTTCTTAATTGCAACGAATGCTGTTGAACTAGAAATGGCTAAACGGTGATCAACAATTGCATATTCTTTGTACGTTCCAACATAGTTAATACCATTGGACTGAATAAATACTGCACCAGCTCCAAACTGGCCAGTGTTACAAGATGCGTAAGAAGCTGGTCGACCAGTATTGAGGGGTGTTCTCAAAGTAGCATATGCCTCTGGTTCATAAATGTCTGTCCTTGTTAATGGCCGCCCACCAATAACAGGGAAAGCGTTGTATCTTTCGTAATCTGGGGGACGTTTGTAAACGACATCTACTGGAAGGTAGACCCACTGCCTCATGTCACTAATACCGTTTATATTGAAGGTATTTTGATAAGGTCGGTTCACAGGAATTACTGGACAGGTTTCTTGAGAAGAGGTAACTGGAGAAGGAGATGGTGGTAGCATGGAGTTTTGAATTCTATTCTGGCTCATTCCATGTATCATTCTGTTGATATCTGTTCCTGTACCACGTATTCTAGGAATGTTTGTATTCATATGCTGGAAAGTTGTATGTTGTGGCTGAGACTGAGGCGGCATCTGAAAGACTTCAAATCCCATTGGCTTGACTCTGTCTCTTCGAACAGACATAAGAACGTTGCGACCTAGATGAGAAACCACTGCTGGATGTGCATTTGGCATTGTGTTAGGTCCAACTCTGTGTATGTTGAGATTCATATTTGGAACTCTTAATCTACTTAGCTCCACTAACCGCTGTTGGAAAACCCTCTGTTGTTGTTGCTGCTGTTGCATTTGCATATTATTGGCGAACATTGTTTGGTGTTGTAGAGGAGGCATATTGGCTTGATCAACAGATACACATATCCACTCATTTTCTTTATTGATACACTGAAGGTATGGAGAACCACAGTTACGGTTAAATGCTGAGCATGATGCAGAATTTTCATATCTATATATTCCATTCACGATGTATTCACTAAAACTGTCAATGTTTCTAAAGGTACCGAGGCCCAACATGGCGGTCGGTAAATGCAAAGTATGGTTAACTACAGAAGGGTAGTCACGGGTTGGGTCGATACCGTTTCTTCTCTGTTGTGCCCTAAATTTCTCCCAAATATAATCGATATAAGCGTGATGAAGGAAGAACACGGGATCCATGGCAGCGGTGGTCAGTTCTCCCATTTGTCCGTCTACCCACATATGTACCTCGCCGTGATGAAATTCGAGGTTGAACTGTGTGAAGGCATGAGGTTCAGTTATTTCACCGATTCTCTTTCTCGTCAGAATATTTTGAATTACTCGTCTGTTGAATAACTGTCCTGTGTTAGCCAAGTTTCGAATTAAAGGGCCGACGGGAGTTGACCAATCAGCAAATGGACCATTGCTTACAAGTCCATTTCCATTACCAAGGAAACGTGAACTCCAAATTACTGACGCAACAGGATTTGCCATTGGCTCATCAAGAGTTGAATCCCAGTATGGTAATGTCACATCCGGGATCTTTTCTCGCATAGCGTTCTCAAACCTTTGTATAATTAATAGAAATTCCATATAAGAATCATAAAAATGTTTCATAATAAATGCTTTTTTGTATGTTAATGCGAAAATTAACGGTTCCAACTATTGCAGAAAAATACATTACAACAGTAACTGAGTTATGCAGTTTTTTCTGCAATGGTCGCAATCGTTCATTCCTATATTAACAAAACAATCTTTATGAATGATAGGATTGAGTAGATAAAAATTGTTTTAATGATTACAGATACATCGTGTTTCGATGATTAAATAGACCTCACTTTGAAAATCTTTTCATAAAGGTGGTTTTAAAACTTAATATTAGTAAGCGTTGAGGGATTAAGAGAATTGTTTTTGAAAAAATGAATTAAAATATTCAGGGGATGTAAATATATATAAGAGTTAAAGATAATACAGGAAAAATACTTTACATGATTAAGAAAACTCTATGCCATCCCAGAAAGTTGGGTCCTCCGTGGGCAGCAGTTTCAGTTATACCTTGATGTAAAGCAGCCAGCGCATCATATTTATTTGGATAGATGCTCTGTAAAAATATCATATTTTAATTTAAACATAGATAGATGATCTAAAATATATTTTATCTCTCGACATTGTTGATAATCAAAGGAAAATGCATGAAATTATCGTTTTTCTCTGATAAAAGAAAGTGATTTCTTTGATAAATTTACACCCCCGACAGTTTTCTGATTGTTGAAATTATTTTATTTTACTATGCAGAAGAAAAGCGACTGGTGCCCCCAAAAACACAGACGTTTTTAAAGGGAATTATATTAAATAATTCTTTTTTTTATTAAAGAAAGCAAGATCTTTTAAAATTTACTCTTCTGACAGAAGTTTTAATTAGAATTAATAATTTCAATATGACAAGAAAAAAAAGTTTCCCATTGAATTTTTGACATTTTCCAAAGATGCTTCAATTTGTATACTGAATTTTTCAATGTGATACAATGTAACAAACCTTATCTTCTTTCAACATCTGTATCGCCTTCAAAAATTTTTGTCGCTCCATGTCAGACAACATTCTAATTTCCTTCCTTACTTTTGCCGCTCTTGAATTTGTTAATGTTCTCCGGTTTGGAAACGCCAGCAGACGGCTATACCACATATTCGTATTAGATGTGACGTTGTAATTTAGCCATTTATGCATTCCATTTTGTTGCCATGTGAACTGGTGAACACAGATCCAATTGATAGACTGTCCAACAGTATGTCGGATGCTGGTCTTTTGTGCATATCTAGTAAAGCATTCGTCAAGTCCTTGTGGAATTGCCATATTATGAATCATTCCATTGGCTACGGAAACCAAAGCGAGAATTGTAGATAACAGAAGTTGTACCTACAGAATTCAAAGAAAATGACAAATTATGAAAGAAACTTTATTTAACATCACGAACTTAAAATCCGAAATATGTTTATTAAACATCACAAACTTAAAACCAAAAATATCGTCTCAAAGTTTATTTCTGTGACATTGAGACTACGAAGCTGTAGATTTTAGTTGCAAGAAATGATAACGTTTCTGGGGTTGAAACGTAGACCTTAGATTGTTACCTTCCATTTCTTCATTTTGTCGCTTAAGGTTTCCATAACTGTCCTCTTACGTTTGGAAAACGCTTATGAGCAGGTTCGAATTTAATCAGCGCCACCTATATAGTTTTATTGTCAACTGATGTGTCATGGTGGCTTTGAGACGGAAAAGGATCTTCAGTGGAAATCGTTAAAACCATGTCTAAGGAAACGCATCTATGTTGACATGAGTTTTAAGGCTGTTTTTAAAGTTGGTCATTGTACCTTTACCATGTTTAACAAGATTGCTTCATCAAAAAACGTTCATTATAGCATTTCTTTCTCACCAGAAAGAGGCTTTTCTATACTTATAACACGTCAGGTTCAAAAAGACTAGCGTCAAAAACAAGTATTACAAGATGTTTGGAGAAGGTTGTCGATATTTTTTTTTATATGAAACAATGAAAGGACTTTAGGTGAAAACATTAATAAGAAAACAAAAGATGTGAATATGTCTTCATGTTGTTGAACATTTTCTTTTCTTTGTTATTCTAATATTTAATTTGTTGAATTATTTCTATGGGGGAAGATAGCTCTGAAGAAAGTTGTCTGCGGGGCGTTGTTTAAACAAGACAGGTGTTAAAGGTAGCACAATATAAAGTGAAACTAAAAAAATTCCAAGAAATCAAAGAAAGTGGACGAATGACATATTTTAATTCTCATTGAAATTTTTTTTAATCTTAAAAAGCTTATTAGATTATTTGATTGTAAGGTTCTCAAATAGATGTTTTACATGTGTACTCATAACTTTTATATTTCATTTAAGGATTACTTAGAAAAGCATGTCAATACAATGATCACCATAAAATATTTTAACAGTGATAGAATTTCCAAATAATGCCAAGGGAACTTATGCATTCTACGTCCAATGACCATGCAACCTTGTCAGGTGATTATATGAAGGAAAGAGATGTGTCGCAACCCAAAAAATGCTACACTGGCCTTATTTTGGTACTACTATTTAGGTTTACAAATTTAGAATCTTTTGGTGCATATACTGTTTCGCTTAAGACCAACATACTGTTTTATTGATTTGTGTCGCTACCAAAAATATGTTACTAGTATTTTATTTCAGTGTCGTTACACGTGACATAATAAGATGAATATTTAAACGACGAATATGTCAGAATACATGTAGAGTTATGCATATTACAGTTCTCGACGGACGTATCTTGTCCTCTGCGGGTAAGATATAACGTTCTTAACTGAAATGTATGTTGTTCTCGCAAAGAGTTCTGAATACAATAGAAATAAGAAAATAAAAATTGCGGATAATGAATAGTATTCAAGATCAAAAGTCCATTCACATAATACAGATTAGGAACAGAGCAACGATAGAACTCTAAACATCAGGGGGATAAGGTGCCATGGAGAACAAAGCACCCCATGCCGAATGATCATACCCGCCGTGTGTCCCTTGCCGTAACAGGAAAAAACGAAAATTCCGTAGACTATTCAATATTTAATAAATTACCTTACAATAAGTTTTGAAAAAAAACTTCAGTTAGCATTTGACTTAATTAATGATATGCTTATTTACTGACAAGCTCATTGTACCAACAATAGAACTTGCAAAATGATGACTTTAAAAAGAAACGTACAGATTCTTGTTTCATCAACTTATTTTTCAATGGTTTGTTTCGTTTTAAAAATTGTTTATACGTAGAGTATGATTTTGCGTATTGAATTTATTGAGAGACATAAGTTCTACATGGTGAAAGGACAAATTGCTACAAAAGTGAGGGAAGTTGATGACTGAAAAGTTGCAATCTAGTTACTTCTGATTTTGACGGGTATAAACTTTAAAGACGTCAAAACAAAATCGTAGTAAAACGCTCGTTCTGCTTGGATGACTACCTGGCACTGTTCATCAAGTTAGGCCAAAAAAAACAGTTTTGGTTTTTCTTCTATCTTTATTACTAGTAGAAAATATCGAGAGGTGTTTTTTTATCGTTAAATATGAACATTAACTTTGTTTAGTCTTATTTATCCGCATTGCGACATTTTTTATATATACTACGCATGCGTAAAAGTCAGTTCTACTAAATTCCTTACAGTTTATTCATTTTACAACGCAACGACCACAAATGACGACGTACATTTAATTTTTGGGAAAAAAACCTTCAGAATCGGGTGCTTTGATCATGCCATTTATCTATTACAACAAGATGCCTCAGTTCAAACTTCAAGTTTTCTACTGTGAAATCCGGAGATATATGCTTATGTTTCGGAATTTGCAAGAAACACTTTCCCGTTAACAGGTAATTTTTGTAAAGCAATAGGATTTGAAGGATTTTACTCCAATAACTGTTTTTTCTGTGAAATTGGGAAATTATTTCTCATATTTTCTGGTGTGTTTTTTTAAATGCAACATTTTCTCTTTTGTGTGCAGGTTTCGAACTCGGAAGGATTTTACTTAAGCCACTCCTTCAAACAACGACAGGAACTCGCTCAATCGACGCAGGATTAGGTGGACAAATGGTTATAAATCACCGAGCGAAATTACAGATTCCGTTGGAATTTCGTTAGCTTACTTTTGTGCTAAATGCGGAAAAATGTATATTTCAATAAACAATAAAGCCCAAGGTTGTGTGTAAGAAAACACATGCTTCTCATTCATCTTTTGTGTTCATTGGATTCTATATATATTCTGTGGATAAATCATTGTGAAATGAATCGATTATATAGCAATGAACAGTGAATTTAGGAAAGTTATGACTGGAGTCACCGATGGGTCTACAATAATGAATCTGAGACATTCAATTCACTGGATTATTTGTGCCATTTTCAATAGGATTTTTTGTGAAATATTAACATTTAACGCTACTAATTTCATGCATTGTTCATATTAAATTGTTTGATTTGTCATTGCCTTTTAAGTGCTGTTTACTTATTTGCCACGCCCTTTGTTCTCATTTTAACGTTACCTGTACCTGTCCAATAAGTTGAATCTTATTGTACACCTACAGGTAACTTATTGGACGGGGTGCAGGACAACAACAAATTTATTGAACCAGGTTTAACAAAAGATGACGTCACAAAAATGTTTTGATTAGTAATAAAATACAGAACACATTGAGTTGAGAAGAAAATGAGTAAATAATCATGCACGGTCTTCTTAAAATGTACACAGTCTATTTTCTTATACAGTTTTGGTTTGTTTCTGCATGTACTTCTATTTCAAATGTCCCCAATCGGTAATTTTAGAATAATCTATTATTCATCAGTTAAATTATCATTACATTCAAAAAGTTAAAATTAAGAGAACTATGTAACCCCGAAAATATGTGTATGATCACAGGTACTGTTTTTTTTTAAGGTTTAATTTACTAGGGGTGTGATACTGATCCGTATCAGCCCTGCAGGGCTGATACGGCTATTGTGACGTCAGCCATATCGCATATGCAAAAATCCTGTATTTATTACTAAGTATGTAATAAATCCAGATTAATACCTTTTCATCACTTTATAAACCTAAATATTCTGACTGTATACGAGGTCAATGTTCGAATTCTTGTCCTATCAGAACTTGGTCTTCGATAAGAACACACGTACTTAGGAAGAAACTTTTCATGTTTATTGTGAAATTAATCTCTTCCCCACTTTGACTATCAGTCAAAGAACAAGAGTCCGAAGTTGAACCCTGTCAGGACAACAAATTTCAAAACTTCACGCTTATCTTAGTTATCTAAGACTTATTATCACGTGTGTCATCACCATGTGTGATGTAACTTTCTCGGGGTATATATGTATGTCCGTTTCGATTGAATTTTATATTGATATTGTATGTTTAACCATCAAAATCATGCTACCTCTACTTTTTGTGTCTCTTTTACTCTTCGGTGTTTCGCAGGCCCAGGTCTTCGGTTTAGGGAAGTGTGCTCAGGTTAAAACACAAGAAACTCTCGATTTGAACAAGGTGAGACTAAATGTTTTCGATTCTATTTGATTTAAATAAAAGTCTATTTGACCAAACTTTCAAATGATGTCAAGAACTTGTAGTTAAGCCATTATATCTTTTCGGTCGAATCTTTTGTCAATGTTCACAACTTTGTTTTATGAATCCTATTTTCGTTTGCAGTACCTGGGAACTTGGTATGAAATATATAAATTTAAGGCCAATTTTGAGGGAAATCAAAAATGTGTCTCAGCAAACTATCAACTCAAATCAGACGGGCATATTTGAGTCGATAATATAGGATATGAGTAAGTTGAAGTTATTTTTTAGATACAGCCATTGTAACTTAATCTCAGAAATTAGTAAGCGAATTTTATTCTATCACAAATTTTGCTTCTTTTGTTGTTTACTAGAACTAAAGTGTTAAACAAAAGACACTTTCAAAAACAGGAACTCTAAATGATAATCAATAATGCTTACTTTATGTGATATTGAAAAGATGTCTTGATGAAGACTTCTTACATAAAATATGACTGTTTTTCCAAATCAGAAATGGACAAAAGAAAGAAGCCGTTGGTGATGGATACATTCCAGACCCAAATTATCCATCGAGACTTGGTGTTAAATTTTCAAATTGTAAGCATTTGTATATAGACAAAGCCTATCAAAGTTTAGTTTTTCAATTTTGTTTAGTAATTGTTTAAAATATTAAATTTATTAAGATATTTTATAATACATCATCTATTGCAACAAAAAAATTTTACTGTAGTAAAAAAATATGAAAGAAAATATAATTACCAAATCCCACTCTGAAATACATGTAAATTTAGGACAACTTCAATGAGACAAGAGGTATAAAACATTTTAATTATACATGTACATATACATCAGTAAAGTCTTTTATATTTTCTTTTCAGTGGCTCCATATGGAAGATACTGGGTCCTAGATACTGATTATACAACCCACACAATGATCTACTCCTGTAGCGATATTCTTGGAATCTTCCATATTTCATATGCCTGGATCTTAAGTCGTGAGAGAACACTGGATGAATCCGTGAAAAACAGACTTTTCGCCAAGGCTCAGTCTTTCGGCATCGATACATCAAAGTTCTTAAAAGAAGATCAAACTGGATGCTAAGAATCATCAATTGTTAAACTGAATGTTCTTTTTTTTCTTTTTGATATATTTTATTTACAAATAAATTTTTATAAAACGAAAACAGTTTTCATATTAGTCTGATTTACAAAAATACAGCAATTGGTTGAATTTATTCATGATGAAATGAAATATTGCATAAGATACACAGTGACTCTTCAAAAATGTGTTTATGCTAAATAAAGAGATGTGAAAATTTAACCTAGAAATCTAAGAGTTGTTTATTTAATAATGAATAATAATCTTGAGCCTGCCAAATCGAGGTACAAGAAAGACAATTACTTGTATGTAGATACTGCTTACATTGCTGAAAACTCCAAATTCTTTAAGAAGGAAAAAATCATGCATCAACATACTTTAATTTGCTATTTGATGGTAATTTTATTTCTCGGTTTGATATTTATTGAAGATTGACAGATTTTTCTCATTTAACAGCGCCTTTTTAATAAGAAAATTGTCCTTTTTAAAATAGTAAGCATATTGTGTTGTAACAGTTTTGGTGCATAATTTAAAATACAAGAATGTGTTTCTAAAACGTTATCATAGGACTGCATTAAAGTGAATATTGTGTACAGATTCTTTACATTGCCTTATACACATTGCGTCCCATCCAATATTTTTGCCAAAAATATCATACTTTAGAAACCAGGGCTATGTTATATTTGTTCCCCCTCAATAATATTATCTGATGACTTTTTGTGATCAGGACTTTTGTTAGATAGTAGGCCTCCCATCTGAAATTAATATCATACACACACTCCTTAACTAAAATTTTCCTTAGGAGCCTTTTATAACATACTGTGATATTAAATTGATCAAAAGGAAAATTTACTTATTCAAGATGTTAAGATTTTGACAAAAGATGTCGAAGTTCAACGAAAGAAACACAACTTTGTTATTTTTTTTAAGGATTTTCATATATTATTGCTGGATGTGCAGCATCACTTTTATTTGATTAAAAAATACAGACATAATTAGAAAAATTTAGAAAACCTTTTTTTTCTATTGATTTTATTTATAATTACCACCGTCACAATGGAAATAATTTAGTTACCTTTTGAAAGATAAAAGATTTGATGACAAACTACTCTAATTTTATTTGCTACAATTTTACATAGAATCACCTTCAAATTCATTTTGTGCACATTTAGTCTATCTTAACCTGATTCACCTGGTTTGTTATTTTCTCCCTTCGTTTATTTTAATATCAATGAGTAAAACATTCTGTAGTCATTTGTGTATTAAAAAATAATATTAGTTAATTTATCAAGACTTATACATGTATCTATAAGATGCATTTTAGAAATTTACATAAAAATCATTTGTTTTCACATTCACTTTCAAATTCATGATAGATCTTAGTACTTCTTAAGATCCAAATGAGAAAAATATGGAAGAAATGTGACACATTTATTTATCTCAGAACGTATAGATTATCTCTTTTATCGGGTCAATACCCCTTATTATCAGAACACCTGTACTTGTCATATAGTCATATAATACATGAAAGTCATGTTAAAAGAAATTCCTGACAGTATTGGAGCAAAGTTTAAATAAATGATGCCATGGACATTATCATTTTGTTAGCATGGATTGAATACATAATCGATCAACTTTCAGTTCAGTTTTAATATCCTATTATTCCATTTTACGTGCAATTTTCTTTTTATTAATTCTTCTGATTTTTTTTCTATTTTGATTTCGCTAGTCTTTGGGTAATGACTTTATATCTTATTTCTATTCGTTAAGGGAACAAATTATGAAGATAGCAAGGTGATACAGTTTGTTATAATCATATACCAATGGTTTTTTAGCCCTGAAGGTAACCATTATGTGGACACAAAAGATTTCTTTCAGCTGGTAGCCTAAAAGAAAAGTTTTAAGTTATAAAGTACGAGTATTTACATTATGTACTTACTAGTATATTATTTGAAAAGATATATGCATGTATATAAATGTATATTTCTCAGGTTTCAGTACAAGTTTGGATATTAATATTGATATTGTGAATTACAAAAAGAACCTTTTCTTGATCCTTAGATATTGTTCTCAAAGAAAGATTAAAAAGGATGCTAAGTTTCACTTTAGTTTAATGTTTTAAATACTGATGCTTTTATGACTTTTTTTTCACTAAATATAAATAAGATGAAAGCAATCCCTATTTGAATGGGATGAATAAAAATAACAGTATTGGATTTATCCGAAGACACAAGCACATGGCATTAATTGTCTCTAATTAAATCAATTATTGTAAAACAAAAATGCTATGAAAGGTGACACGGAATTCTTAAGGTTTTGGCTTAATGATGATGTGTCTTCAAAGTGAAGAATACACAAAGGTAGAAATCAGAAATGTCAAGTTTCATTATAATGCTTACTGTAAAAGATAAACAGGCTATCGAGTAGGGTTTCCAATACAGAAATCCCACACCAGATTCAATTTTCCAAGGGAAAATCCTACTCTGTGTAAAAGTTTTAGTGTGCAATGTCTCTCACAGCCAATTTTTCCTTACTAATAAATGAGTGTTGAGGTGACAGTTGTCATAAATACAGTATATATGTCAACATATAAGTAGAATGAATATATTGAATTTTGAATTTCACTCTTTCAGTAATTGTCGAACTGGTTTCTGAAAAGAAAATAATGGCAAAATGAAATCACTGGCCAAATCATAAACTGTATCTTTTGAAACGAAAAGGGATTGATATTTTAAATGGTTTTTTTTCTCAAGTTGTTTTTTAAACTAAATGGTAAGATTTTTTTTATATTAAACTAAATCTATGGATTTTCGTTTTCCGATTGCCTAATCATTTCAAGAAGCACATGAAGAATGTGACAGGGGTTAACAGGGGTTAGTTACTTCTTCAGGTTCCGGATCCCATCTCAGGTGTTTTAAGAGGTCTGTGTTTGCTTTGCAACAAATTTGCATACTAGTAATTTCAATGGCCTCTGGCGACTTCAGGTTCGTTATCTTCATATATCATGTACATGATATTGAAATGTAAGTGAAAAATATGGAGATAACGAACAGTATTTAAGACCAAAAGTCCACTTTACAATCCAAAGATGGAGCAGAGCAAACACGAACCTCAAAAACATCAGAGGTCGTATCAGATGGCATGGAAGAGTGAGCATTCCATGCCGACCGGTCACACCCGCCGTGTTTTCCTTGTCAAATTCGGGAAATATAAAAAGAACTGTCCACAACTCTGTGTGCAATAAACGGCTTTACAATTAGAATGGAAAACGTCAGTAAGCATTAGACTCAATGAAAAATTGTATGTTTGTTATTGCATCGACCATAGAACTTACGAAATGATTACTTTCTACGAGATTGCTGATTTTTAGTTTAGTCAATAATTTACTGTTTTAGAAATTGGCCACAGGTAGAGCATGCTCTATCGTCGGAAACCCACGGTCGGTCTCGCTTCTCTTAAGTAAGATGTAAGAGAAGCGAGACCGACCGTGGGTTTCCGACGATGAGCATGCTCTAACGTATCGAATCAACTGAATTATAAGTAGAATTTTTAGCGAGGATTTATTTTTGGCATTATTAGCGAAGGTGATGAGATCGCTAAAATTGAATATCGCTAAAAATTAATTACGTTTCAGTTGTAATGGCTTCTTTAATGAGTTTTTTAATATCGCTAAAATTACTTCTCGCTTAAAATAAAATGCCCTTTTTTAAGGACAAATCGCCAAATTTGCCTCTCGCTAAAATTTCCAATTATACGATAAATAAACCTCATATGCAGGCGACGAAGGTATAATGCTGCATAAGTAAAGGAAGATTGCGAATGAAAAGTTATAATCATCACATCTATCATAAAACTTGGTTGTTAGATTAACAGTAACATCTTTTTTAAGTAAAGTATTCAAATGTGAAACAATTGTATCAGAGTTTATGTATCTTTTATGTCGAGCTCACTGGGATATATCGAATCGACATATGTGCGGAAATAACGATTGTATTTGGACAATACGTCAGTCGATATATCTAAATGTAGAGTTAAAGGTCACAGCACGCGTTTTCTTCTTTCCAAGTTTAATAATATTAATCCTTTTTTTTAACGAAAATTAGCAAATGTTTAAGAAAATATTTGCTCTCTGTTTTTCAATCCCATATTACACGACTGGGTGCGAGGGAACATTCTTATGTCTAAGCTTGCAAAAGCAATGTTTCTTGCATTATTTCTTCTCTTTTTTTTGGCGTCCACCTCTTTTCCCTATGAACGTCTTCTCGTTTCACGTATATTTAATCAAAAAAATGGTATCTGGTATCTATCAATATTATTTATTTTTTTTTAAATGCTTTATTTTTGAAAATTTTTATACATACAAAAGAACAAAATACAGTCGCAAACACACCCTCACACACCACACACACTCTGTGCACCTTTTCCAAAATACCAGCTTTTCATCATTACATCTAAAGTAATAACTTAATTTTTTTTTATGTATGACAAATCAAATCAAACATTGCCCATTTACTATACATTTTTGTTCTACAATGAAAATTGCTCTCACAATATTTTTCAATTTTCCTGTAATACTTAAAGATGTTAATTGCTTCTGTAAATTTAGGTATAGTACATTGAGTAATACAAGTACTTTTTTCCTAACAAGATGAGAAAATTTTCCAAACAACTTCCTTCAATATTACCCAGCATTACCTTTTGTTTTTAAATTACATAATCATTTTCAATAGCATGATACCAATTTTCAAAATCTTTCCAAAAGATGGTTACATGTTTACAGTCATTAAAAGAGATGAATCAGTGTTTCTGGATCTGTTTTACAGAAAGAACAAAAATTATTTTCAGCAATCTTTATCTTATGAAGAAAAGAATTTGTGGCGAGGAAGCCCATAAGAATTTTATATTGAAAGTAAATTATTTTGGTGTCTTTTGTGCAGATTGATGCATTCCGAAGGAAAAATTCCCAGTGTTTTTTTGTAATGGGTTCATTTACATAAATCTCCCATTTTATCCTCTTGGATTTTGGTGCCACAAAATTCTTATCTTTTGTGATTTTATACAGAAATTTTAAACTTTTCACAGACATCATTTTTTGTGAAACACATTTCTCTGGTGCTGCAAATTGATTGCCTCTTTCTGTCATATGAACAGTTACTTCCCTTTTGACTCTTGCTGGTACTCTTGATACAATATAAAAATAGTTTAAAAAATTATTAGTACCAACTATTTTTTTAACATCATTAAAACACTTAAATTTTCCATCATCTGATAACAAGTCTTTCAGTACTTTAAAACCTTTTTCCTACCAAGTCGTATAAAAACTCCATTTTTTAATATCAACAAAATTTCTAATATCAGTATTTAAATAATCTGTAGCACTCAAAGAATCCTTTTCAACAATTATAAGAGCTTTTATAACATCTTTCCAAAAATCATTACCAATTTAATCTTAAAATTCTGAGAGTTTTTCTTTGGTTAAATAAAAAGCAAAGTTAAAATCTTTTTGATTAAAAATACATGATCATAATTGCTGCCATGCTCCACTGTTGTCTGTCAATATTATACCATTTTGATTTTTTTCGTAAGACATTTTACGTAAAGTTTTGATGATACATGTATGTTACGTCTTTTTTCTAGGAAAATTTCCCCTCTTGGGAATTTCTATTCTACAGTACAGATTCCGAAGGTGGGGTTTTAGCTGGCTTTGGAAAAATTCTATGTATTCTACTAAATGAAATTTTTCAGAAAGCACTCAAATACAACCCTCCCTTATATTTACACTTATGGACACTTCGACAAATACACATACATTTTGTTTTTGTTCGAGTCTGGGATACCTATCCGTATCAAAATATTTTATTCTGATTATAAATTGAAAGTCAATTCTTTGAGATAAATTTAAACATCAGATACAAGTTATCATCAAAAACAAATCAGTAAGTACATTATAAATGAGACAGAACAATTTCAGTAACAAGAGAGACAACTCTATAAATTATATAGAAATGATAAAATCATGCAAAGTTATTTGACATGTAGCATTATAATTATTTAAGCTACATTTGTGACAAAAAGAAGTTTTTATAATACCGAATTGTTAATTTGGGTAGGTAGAAACCGGACCAGTTAGTAAAAATACTTTTGAATACGGTTTTGAAGTGTGTTTATAAAACAAAATAAAGAAATTTATACAACTGAGTATTCCTTCTGAATATATTAATCATGAAATTGTCTTTTTTAAACATCTGAATACTAATCAGCAACCAATCATCAATTTGATATTTACATAACATGTCAATTTATAGGTCTTTAATTAACATTCAAAATCTCAAACTTCTTCATTTGTCTTAAATAATCAATGTGCAACAGAGGTTACTTTTGTTCATATGCCTCTCATACTTCTCGTTTATTTTGCATACTTCGGATTTCGCAAGTTACTGTAAAATATAAAAAGCAAAAAAATAATTTTAAAAAAAAAATATTTGATGCTTTTAAATACATCTTTATTAGTATAACCAACATTTATCAAGTAAAACTGTAGGACTATCATTTCAATGTCAAGAAAATTCCATTGGGTGTACTAAAGGGTAGTCGATCTTATTCCATTCAGACTAACCATTTCACTTCTAAAAATTATATAATTATACAGTTTTTCTAACATTAACAACAATATGAAAACAAGTTTCAAACTTATTTTTTAAAATTATGTAACAGTTTACGGCTTTATATCTAATGGTAAATATTCATAGTAGTTTTAAAGTCTTATATGCTATCTGTGAACCAACCATTTCAAGCCAATGATTGTCGTCTTTTGAAACTGCATTGATAAAAGGTCTTAAAGAGGTTTGCTCCTCAGCTTTTGAGCAGATTTATGTCTTGACCTCTATTTGAAAAAAATTAAAAACCCCATTATTAAATCCCATACCAAAAACATTTAGTGAAAAACTATATTTTGTGGCGGAATGTTTTTAGAGAAGAAAAGCTCAATTTTCTCTTTCTGAAGTGTTCAGTATTGTTAAGTAAAGATTCCTATTTTTACAGGCAATCTGCACACAGATTAATTTTGAGCAGTGAAATGTTATACTAGTATGTTGGTCCTAAATAATATATTAAATCATAATAACTGTCGTGAATAACCAGGTATACCATCATATTTGGCAAATATATCAAATATATTGTGAAAGTCCGTTGAAAAAATGGCTCAATTTAAGTTTATAATTAACACAATTTTAGTAATATCTAAATATTAACATCACACACCCCCACTTTTAATTTCATTTTCGGAATCTATAACTAAAGATAATTTAACCATTCTGCTTAAATTTAGAACAATGTCATTACCTTAAAATGATTTCATTCCTTTTTTAATTTTTAACTCCAGAAAAATAACATTATTTAAGTTCTTGCTTAAACGAAACTGAATATGTTTTACGACACAATATGTGAAGATAGAGCTTACCATCTCTCTCTCTCTCTCTCTCTCTCTCTCTCTCTCTCTCTCTCTCTCTCTCTCTCTCTCTCTAAATGTCAGAAAGTAAACATCTTAAACTGTGTGCAATGGGGCTTGAAAATTTTAGGGTTAATATAAAGGTTAATCTCTTCCTCAAATAGCCATAGCTTTCAACTGCCCATAAAGCAGAATAAACTTTATTGAAATACCCGGTAAGGCAAAGTCTCACATCTTGTTTACATTGGTTATACTTCACGTGCATTGTCACGTTTTGTGAAGTGAGATCGTCTTTATATAAATACCCCATATCATCCTTGTCCAGTCATTTTTATCATTACACGTTTGATACACAGTTTATAAATCATAAACATGCTGCTGTTACTGTTTGTATCATTGATTTTATTTGACATTTCTTACGCTCAAGTCTATGGTTTTGGGAGATGTGCTAAAGTGAAAACCCAGGAAACATTTGATCTCTCTAGGGTGAGTATTATTTTGGTTTGCCTTTTTTTTTAAAGAGCAAGGTTCACCTTCGCCTTTTTTGGCCCTGTGAATTTCTGAAAAACTGAAACTGCTTAGCTTTAGTTAAAAATGCATTGAATATACTCAGTAACTAAGATCTTGGTAATTGCGTATCTATTAAAAATGAAGTAATTTTCCGGCTAGTCAATGCATTGTGACTTCAAGAAATGCGTCAATTTCCTCATATTCGGAAAAGTCTACAAACACAGCCAATTCTTAAAGCACGGTGTTTATTTTTCGATATTTGATATAGAGCACAATCTCTGATCTAAAATATGCAACTAGTAAATGATGGAACTGTTTCTAAGGATTAAAGACGTGTTTTATTTTTTAGATCAGAGAGTGTGCTAATATTATTTTTCTTATGAAAAATAATATAAAATAATAAAATGTCCTTCTTCATTGAAAGTACTCAATACCTGTTTACCTTGAAATTCATGAACATTGCAATTTCATAAAGTCAGTTCTCTTAGACCTGGACTTTTAGGAGAAAACTTTCAATAGGAGGTGAAACCACTAAGACTCTATTTTATTTCAATGCTTGAAATGAAACATCAAGTGGTAATCAACCAATTTGTTTATCTACAGGGCCATTATATGCATAACATGAACCGAGCTCTTTTTCAAAATTGATGATAAAGGCTGATAAAATAAAGGTCTTTTTCAGAGATATGTATTCAGCATAATTTTTTTGTCATTTTCTAATGGAAAATTATTTTTTATTTGTAGTACCTTGGAAATTGGTATGAAATATATAAATTCAAAGCAAACTTTGAGGGAAATGCCAAATGTATATCGGCAAATTACCAGCAAAAATCAAATGGTCATATCAGAGTCTATAATTCAGGAATTGAGTAAGTTTGTGTTTTTTCAGTATTCATGCTATACTAAGAAATTATAGACACGTATCAAGGAAAATCATATTTACAGAAATGCATACTTGGTAAATTTTATGTGGAATTCACAATTTCGGGCTTTCATATAATACAAATTGAAAAGAATATTCAAAACAACAAAACATTCATGTTTCTCATTCAGAAATGGAAAAATAAGAGACGCCATTGGTGACGCGTATATACCAGACCCAACATACCCAGCAAGACTAGGCGTGAAATTCTCCAATTGTAAGTTGCTGTTAAAGGATATTTAGAAATAATTTTTAAAGCTTTAATTCAGATCAAGAATTAAAAAGTGTTTACTAAGTAATATTGCAGTCCTTTCACCTAAAATTTTATTTTTGACGGACATTTCAGATTTCATTGTACCCGGGGATACTTTTTGTCCTTTTGAGAGAAATCTTATCTTACATATAAATACAACAGATGTTCCGGGAATCTTCATATTGAGCGGCAGGACTAAAAGTAAAGAAATACAATCCATTCAACTTTCTACTTAACTTTTTATTTAATTAGCTTCCTACTACTATTATTTTATGCAAGAACTTTATTTGAGCATGGCTTACAAAAAATTAGATTCTGTTTTGTACATATATTTGATCAAAAGTTTGAACTTGTAATATGTGTGAAAGTTTCAGTACAAAATGTCAGAAAGTAAACATCTTAAACTGTGTGCAATGGGGCTTGAAAATTTTAGGGTTAATATAAAGGTTAATCTCTTCCTCAAATAGCCATAGCTTTCAACTGCCCATAAAGCAGAATAAACTTTATTGAAATACCCGGTAAGGCAAAGTCTCACATCTTGTTTACATTGGTTATACTTCACGTGCATTGTCACGTTTTGTGAAGTGAGATCGTCTTTATATAAATACCCCATATCATCCTTGTCCAGTCATTTTTATCATTACACGTTTGATACACAGGTTTATAAATCATAAACATGCTGCTGTTACTGTTTGTATCATTGATTTTATTTGACATTTCTTACGCTCAAGTCTATGGTTTTGGGAGATGTGCTAAAGTGAAAACCCAGGAAACATTTGATCTCTCTAGGGTGAGTATTATTTTGGTTTGCCTTTTTTTTTAAAGAGCAAGGTTCACCTTCGCCTTTTTTGGCCCTGTGAATTTCTGAAAAACTGAAACTGCTTAGCTTTAGTTAAAAATGCATTGAATATACTCAGTAACTAAGATCTTGGTAATTGCGTATCTATTAAAAATGAAGTAATTTTCCGGCTAGTCAATGCATTGTGACTTCAAGAAATGCGTCAATTTCCTCATATTCGGAAAAGTCTACAAACACAGCCAATTCTTAAAGCACGGTGTTTATTTTTCGATATTTGATATAGAGCACAATCTCTGATCTAAAATATGCAACTAGTAAATGATGGAACTGTTTCTAAGGATTAAAGACGTGTTTTATTTTTTAGATCAGAGAGTGTGCTAATATTATTTTTCTTATGAAAAATAATATAAAATAATAAAATGTCCTTCTTCATTGAAAGTACTCAATACCTGTTTACCTTGAAATTCATGAACATTGCAATTTCATAAAGTCAGTTCTCTTAGACCTGGACTTTTAGGAGAAAACTTTCAATAGGAGGTGAAACCACTAAGACTCTATTTTATTTCAATGCTTGAAATGAAACATCAAGTGGTAATCAACCAATTTGTTTATCTACAGGGCCATTATATGCATAACATGAACCGAGCTCTTTTTCAAAATTGATGATAAAGGCTGATAAAATAAAGGTCTTTTTCAGAGATATGTATTCAGCATAATTTTTTTGTCATTTTCTAATGGAACATTATTTTTTATTTGTAGTACCTTGGAAATTGGTATGAAATATATAAATTCAAAGCAAACTTTGAGGGAAATGCCAAATGTATATCGGCAAATTACCAGCTAAAATCAAATGGTCATATCAGAGTCTATAATTCAGGAATTGAGTAAGTTTGTGTTTTTTCAGTATTCATGCTATACTAAGAAATTATAGACACGTATCAAGGAAAATCATATTTACAGAAATGCATACTTGGTAAATTTTATGTGGAATTCACAATTTCGGGCTTTCATATAATACAAATTGAAAAGAATATTCAAAACAACAAAACATTCATGTTTCTCATTCAGAAATGGAAAAATAAGAGACGCCATTGGTGACGCGTATATACCAGACCCAACATACCCAGCAAGACTAGGCGTGAAATTCTCCAATTGTAAGTTGCTGTTAAAGGATATTTAGAAATAATTTTTAAAGCTT
>PRKT01000058.1:386312-496312 GCA_003671525.1 Saccostrea glomerata | reverse complement strand
CCAAATAGAAGGAGATGTATCAAACTATATATGTTGCGTTTAATGATAAGAGTTCTTTAAAACATTATAATCAATAGGTTTTTTTATTGGTTATTGTTACTTTTTTCTCAGGTAATTGTAAAAAAAATAAGGAAGAGACAGATATAATCTTTCCATTTTTTTTTATTTGGGGTTATTTTTTTTACTTTCATTTGTACATGAACCATATTATCGAAAAGAGGAGTACTAGTATATGAAAAAAATATAGTGTTCAGCCAATGTAGTACTCCAGTTCTATCTTCAGACTGCATTGACAGAGGCTTTTCAATTTAAAATGAAACTTGTAAATTTACTTACCTTGTCATTGGCTATTTGCAAAAATACTGTAGAAGTGGAAAACATTACAGTGTTTTTAATTTCACTATGTTCACGATTTAAGAATTTTCCGCGAACTTAAAAGCATCGTGATTGTTATTTCACGTCATTTCTACCTAAAAACAGTCATAGTACCTGAATATTTACAAACGATTCTCCGTGAAATTAAAACCACTGTGAAAGGTAACTTTGTAACAAACCGTGAAATTTTAGACACGTGAAATTAAAGACGTCTACAGTACTTCGTTAAAATGAACTTGATTGTACACATAAGTACTCTGAAGTTGATATATTAAAAAACTCGAATAAAATATGTATATGTCTTTCTTGGAGACGACAATCTATATGGGTAAAAATGGCGCCCAATTATAAGTACATGTAATCCTATTTTTGTATTCATATGAAGCAGAATTAGTCTAAAATCTTATACGTGAAACGAAAAAAAATTTGCTGTGGCCTTTAACTCGACATTTTTATCGACAATGTATTGTCAAATAACAATAATTATTGCCATTCTTATGTCGACACTATATCTATATATTCCAGTGAGCTTGAAATAAGAGATTGCACAGAGTCATAACATCTGGTTCATGTATAGATATTTAACTTGAAAAAGACGTTAATTTTTATCTGACAATTAAGTTTTAAGATATATGAACACGCAATGACTTTAACTTTTCAATCGTCAACGTTCTTTACTTATGCAGCAATAACATCTGCATAAGGAGTTTATATCTCTCAGTTGATTCGATACGAAGGAGCATGTTCCATGAACTAACAATATATAAAACGAAATAAATTATTGACAGACAAGCAGTCTCGTTTAAAGTCATCATTTCGTAAGTTCTTTTGTCAATACAATGATCTTGTCAGCAAATACAATTTATCATTAAGTCAAATAGTCAAATGCTCACTGACTTTTCTCATACTGATTGTAAGATAATATTTACACACTGGTTGTTGACGGAGTTTTCCGGGTTTTTTTTTCTCGAATATGATAAGGAACACACGGCGAGTGTGACAGGTCGGCAGGGGATGCTCTCTCCTCCATGGCACCTGATCCCATCTCTGATGTTTTAGAGGTCTCGTGTTTGCTCCGCTTCTATTTTGAAATGTTGAAGGGATTTTACCTCGAATACTGTTTGTTATCTCCACATATTTCATGTTTTGTATTCAGATAAAGGGATTATGTTAAATCACAATAACTTAAATCTCTATCCTAAAAATACTAAATTAAAACATAATAACCTATAGTAACTAAAGACAGCTGTGATGAATAAAAGATAAGTATTTTTGCTTTTATAAATAAAAGTTTCTACTTAAATAATTGAATTAAACTAATGTGATATATATCACACATTACAAACTTTTATTCTGAGCATATGAAGTTGCAGGTGGTTGTTTTATGTAAATGCTACAAATTCTAATAGAATGTAATTATATGTAAATTACTGAGTGCAGATAAATTAGAAATTGGTTGTACTTTTTTATTTGCTTCTTTTCAGCGTTGGTAATATTAAATATTTTTTTAACCTACACTCAAATTCATAGTTTATGCTTAATTAACATTTGTTCATTCATTTAACATAAAGTATGTCAAGACACGTGTATAATTAAGAGATCTTGTATCTTCTTATGAAATCAACATCATATGATTATCGGTGAAAATGTTGGTTCTTTCCATGTGATAAAAGGACATCGATTTATAGAAACTAGGGATCTACTTACCTTTATTTGTTAATACACGTTTCATTAGTTACTGAGAGATGTTTTCATCCCTTTTTTTAAAAAAAGTTTTTTTTTGTTGTTGTTGCTTTCAAGGTTAAGATTTTGAGTTTGGAAATTACAACAATTCGTAAATTTTAGATTTAAGAAAATTCGATTTAACCTTTTAACATTTTCCTTTTCTAGCATCAAGTTTGATATCTACATGCTTCTTATAATTGGAACAACTTTTTGTCAAATAAATTTGCTGGGCGCAGATTGCATTTGTAGAATATCTTCTAGAAAAGAAATGTACACACATCAATAAAAACATACAATATTTTTTCTTTTAGTTCAAAATGATGATTTACTTACCCGGAAAGTACAATATTTACAGAACTGAATGATTTGCATATGGTAATTAAATATCGTTCTTCTTGGGTCGCGTATAATGATATTGATCCATGAATAAACAGCATCAATTGTTTTATGAAAAAAATGATACAAAATCGTTGAACAAAACCTTTCCATCTCCTTTTTTTATTTATTGAGGACTTGATGTTCGAATGCTGAATTGGCTGAAAATGAATATAGAAAATTAATTTTTTTTTTACTTTCATATCTTTCCTTTTTCTTTGTTCGATGTATAAAAATAAATTGTTTCTTATATTTATGAATGTATTTTTGAAAAATATTAAGATTTGTTGAGAAATTCACATATTACCTTTTTTCTGACAAATTATGAAAAAAGACGAAGTTAATAAACAGTAATCGATCTAAAAAAAAATATTTACAAAAGATAAGATTAGTGAATAGGACATAAAACAGGGAAAAACCAGGGATGGAATCAGGTACGTCGGAGGAGTAAGCGATCCTTGTTGACGGTTCACGTCGATCAAATGCTTTCTGTATCCCTTTAACTTACTTCTGAAATTCTGAAATATCATTATTTGATCAGAAGAAATTTTATAAGCTAGAGAAATTTACATCACTTTTAACATTGTCCAATTTGACTTGATATATAGTTTTACTGCTTCCTGAAGTAAGACATATACATTTGTTATATTAAATAAGATGTTATTCTGAAGGTTAAACTATCACATACAATGTAAAAAGCATACAGTAATATGAAATCAACATGAAAGCTAGGCACGTAGTATCACTTTGAAAGTGGGACTCCAGCCAGTAAAAATTGACATTTTCCCTTGAAAAATAAAACTTTCACAAGTAAATGATTAGAAAAAAATTGAAATAATGGAAAAAAAATTTTGAGAAGAAAAAAGTCTATTTGGCAATTGCTCGACTTGTAGGGAGTGCAAACTTCTTTTGTAGCCACATTTTGTTCAAACATTACCAAAATAACCCGATTTGATTTGATTATGTACATGTATAGTGTAACAACAAATTGAGAGGGGGTCAACTACCTTTTCATTGAAATTTTTTTTACAGTTTAGGGTTGTGGTCGGAAATATTTGGGGAGGCCCCCTGCTTCTTTCTATCTGAAAACAAATCATTAAAAAGATTGTTTTCAGTCCTTTATTGCTTTGCTAAGCATTGCACCTTGCAAGCAATTGATTGGTCTCTTAAAGGTAAAAAATGGTGACTGTTTCACAAAAGATAATTGTACAAAAAAAAACAATGGTTTATGTCATACTCAGTGTGTAATAGATGTTGAGGTTATTTTTGAATTGTGGTTAGAATACATGTACATATAAACCATAAATGAATTGTAATTGTAAATAATTCACTTAATGAATTTATAACAATCAGTCAAGCATAACAAGTGACGATTTATATATATAAAAAAAAAAACAAATGCTTGTATTAATCATTGTCAAGTTGTGTTATAATTTTTCATAAACTTGAATAGTTGCAATGATTATAACTAAGGTATTTTTGATACACTCTATTTAAACATTTATTAATGAAAAAAATGATATAATCTTCCAGGATTTTTTTTATATGTACGATATCGTATATCGTTCTTTTTTGCTTTAACGTGAATATGTTTAAATGAAATCATAGACGATGTACAAGATCAAAATAAAAAGTTGAATCCACACTCTCCAAAAGGTATGTACCTTGGCCGCCATCTTAGGGGATAAACCCTAAGAATCCTCACAGTAGTCTTTTTTTTAAGTTTTTTACTTTGTCAATCGACTGGGAAAAATCGTTGCATATTGTATACTGATTGCCCCATGTTTGGGCTACCCATGCATCCAAAAGAAAACAATTTAAAGACAGTCGCCCGCCCAAATGTTTGATAGCATTAAGAGGAGAAATGTTGTTTCTTTCCCTTTTGACCTTTTGGTTGACCCCGCAAATGGACACAACTTTTGTAAAGTAAGGATTGGACTATTCATATTTATAAAAGTCTAAATGTTTATTAAAGCATGTTACAGTATTTTTTTTCCCATGTTTTTCCATACATCATAAATAACGCGTCGTATTTCTTAATGTGATTGCAGCCTGAAATTGTTAAAAGAATCTTATCTAATCAATATAAAAAACATATTCTCTTCCTTCCTTTTTATTTGATATAGATATTATTTGTTTGGTCTTGTAGGTAATTTTAAAAAATGATAATTTTAAATATTTTTTCTAAAATGATTCAGAAAAATAGCAAAATAATTTTTTTAATTAAATGAATATTAAATGAATACGTCTGAAACATTGATTAAACAATATGGAAAAATATTCAATGAAAGATAGACATCGGCAGTTCATCTAGAAAGTATGTGTGGTAGTGCAATTCACAGAAATATACATACATATAATAAAATTACGAAAATATAGAGTATAAAACAAAATTCAAAAAGTTGTCTGCAGAACATTAACGAGAAGCAACACATGAAAAAATACTTTGAGTGAGTTCATCGAAGATTGGTCATGGTAATGTATTCAGAGTCGAATTATAAAAATTATAAAAAATTCACGGTTCACTAAGAACATAAGAGGTAGGATTACACGGCATGAAGAAATAAGCATCCTCTTTCCACCGGGTACACCCGTTGTGTGCAATCTGTTAAAGATTTATAGACAAAGATTTGAAGTTAATATTTTCTCAAATTTTCTGTATAATATCACGACTTATATATTGCAATAGCATTTCACACGAAAATATATATAACAATTTTTTTCATCTAAAAGTTATTGAAACTTCAATTTTTTTTGACGGGTTTGATTGATACATCCTTGCACTTTCACTTTAAACTTTAAGTTTATTCTTAATACTTAGGAAAAGTGGCAATGTTATTGTGTATTACTAACAAATATTAAAACTATAATCCAGAAAATTCAGAATAGAAATGTTCTAAAGCAAAACATACATACAGTATATTGTCAGTCCGTGCAGTTTTGGTGAGCAGACTTAAACAATAGAACACAACCGGTAAATCGTAAACCTTAACAATAAAAGAGCTCGTGCCCTGTTTACAAAAACTATGTGTGTTTCACGGGTGTGTTCAATTTGAGAAACTCTGTACACAACACTAAGCGCGGAATGACTATACTTGTGACAGTGTTTTGCTTTCGAACATTTCCACTCCGAATATAAATATGTTTTTCTGGATTAAAGTTTTAATATTTTTCATTAATAAACAACATGATTGCCACTTTTCCTAAGTATTAAAAATAAAATTAGAATTTGTGAAAGTGCTAGCATGTGTCAATCAAACCCATCCAAAAAATTGAAGTTTCAATAACTTTTAGATGAAATAAGATTTTTAATTTATTTTTGTGTAAATGCTTTTACAATATATAAGTCGTGAAATTATACAGAAATCATTAACTTCAAATATGTGTCTATGCAACTTTAAGGCTTCTGTGTGAAAATAACACAGTGTAAGATTTACAAACGACTGAAAGATAGGTTATATTTACTAACAAGGCCATTGTATTGACCAATGAATTCAGCAAATTGTTGAATTTAAACGCGTCTATTGTATTTCTTTTATCATCAACTCATTTGATGATAGGTTGCCTCGTTTAGGAATTTGTTCATTAAGCATGCTCTTTATTATTAAATCAACTGGAAGATATAACTGCATATGCAGGTAATATTAGTATATTTGTTAAGAGATATTTTTTGTTTATAAATTTTGGTTAAGTGCAAAAAAGCATCAAATAAACTTCTTTCAAATTGATATGTGAAGAAATGTTGGAGCAAGTTCAGACATTGCTCTAAGAAACAACATTTTACACATTCTCATTATGATAATCATTGTACAGATCATCTGCCTCACAGAAAGAAAAAAATTAAAAGATCATCTAAAAGTTATAGACAGGCATTTACAATTTATAGACAAGTTTTGATATAAACTTTTTATGTCTGTCAAAATGTCAGTTTCATTGATCAACGTGCGTCAATTTTGGCAAAGCAGGTAAGTGCACTAGAATAACTGACATTCTTGTAATATTCTTTCTGAAACTTAAAAAAAGAAACACACAGTCTAAATAGACTTAAATGATCATTCGTTTGTTGACACATGTTAACTGGTTTATTTTTACTTTTTTATTTCCAAGTTTAGAATCAAACAATCACATGTTTCTAATTAAAATACAAAAAGGTTATACACTTTCAACTTGTTTTATCTATAAAAAAAAAAGGGAGACCACTTTAATCATTCAACATTTTAAGAATAATGTGATGAATGATAAGTGTAAGATAATTCTTATATTTGCAAGCAATGCTTATAACTTTTATATATAATCATAATATGAAGGAAAAGTGTTCACGTTGTGAAGCATATATGCGTTCTAAATACGAAACAAGTTTTTTTTTCTTAATAAACATGATTTCCCAGCATTTTTTATCTATATATAGAGAAACAAACTATTCGACGATAGTCAGCAATAAAATTCATAAAAATTCAAATATTATTTTTTTTTTACTTTATGAAATAATAGATGTTAATTTTGTCATATTATGTACCGTTCTTTAGCCTAAGTATTTATCATTCATGAACGAAAAAGAAAATCACATTTTTTTCCAGAAATTTGTATAGTTTATAAAAGTAATTTTACTTACCTGCCATAGACCTTTTCAGTATTCAGTTATGCAAATTATTTATTAAACCTTATTTTTCCTCAATCTGTTTGCATTGCAAAGTAAAGCAACATAGTGTAGAGGTTTGTGTTTGGTGATATTTGATTTAAATAGATGACAATAGATAAGTTATTCATACTTAAAACTTACCATACACTTTAGATAAACATAATTTTGTGAAATATCAATTCTTGTTGATAAAGTCGTCCTTTGTAATCATGCACAAAAGTAACCTTATATCATTTCCTATTAAAATATATCATGCATGAATTCTGTTGTTCCTAGTACACATATGTACGATTTAATACATAAAACCGGGAATATATTTCATTTTGACCATTAAGAAGATATTATCACGATTATATATTTTATTTATTATTCATTACTTTCAAACAATTAAGGACTTCTGAATCTGCGTTTCAGCAAATAAAAAATTAGACAAACAAAGGATAATAATTTTCAAATGACATTTTAAGAAGATATGTAAAAAGTTCAACATTGGCTAGTTTCTGGTTTTATGACACTTTGTTAAAGTGCTTCATTCTCGGAAAAAATGGTGATATATCTTGAGTCATAACAAACAAGTTTGTCCATTTTCAAAACTTTGCACTTTAAGTATTATATAGGTTTCTTGCATAAATAGGGCGCTTTATTAGTTGTTCCGTTAATATAATGAAAATATATAATCATATAATGGTATTTATAGCCACAATAATTTACAAATTCCCATATATTTTTCTCTGAAAAAGATATTATCTATCTCCGAAAGGTGATTAGAATCATTTATATGCATGAGCTTAATGTGGTAATGTTTTATTAATCTTGAATTAATTTAGTGTTTTCTCTCTTTAACAAGCTGCAGAAGCTATGGTAAATTAAAGTATGAGTATAATAAAATTAATATTACAAAAATAAGAAATTTTTATATGAAACACAAGAACAGTCCCATTTTTCTTTCTTAATCTCCTAGTTTGAAAAGCACTAGAAGTCTACAACCAATTGAGATATTATATATAATGATGGGGTGTACTAGTACTTCCGTCTGTATGCCCGTAATACTTTGGAGGACTTATCTCTATCTGCAGACCACGGAGAAAAATTACATTTTCACAGAATATTCATTACATAGTGTCATTGTGTCCCCCTTTTTTGTTTCGATCGACAGATATTTGGGGTTTTCCCAAGCAAAAAGTGGACTTCATCACTACTATTTTTATACTTATATGGGAGTCTGTTAGGTGTGCCCTTTGCTTGCAATACCTCTAGTTAATTTTTGAATATATTTTTTTCTAAAATGATTTTTAATAATAACAACGTGTTTTTTGAAAACCATAATGAATTCGACTGAAACATCGGTTAAATAATAAGGAAAAATATTCAAAGAGATATGAACAATATCAAATTTATTGGAGGTCATCATATCTATAAACCTAGCAAATTCTACAAATAAACACATTAAGCATATTTGTCACGTGATGTAAGATAACGTTGGAATACACTTTTAGACATGGAAATCTGACCTAAGAATAACTTTATTCAAGATATACATTATTGAAGGCATGTATATCACACTAATAGTAATAATTCAGACAGAAGAGTCTTCTATGTATAAAAGAAGGAAAAAAAATTAGTGTAACATTTCAGATGCTCAGCAATGCAACAATAATTAAAAATATAGAATTTCAATTTATGAAGATAATATCCATGACCCTCTTGAAATCAGTTACATGTATAGTGACAATTATTTAAGGTCCATTAATCAATTGATGTTTTCCCTAAGCAATCCCAAATCCTGTCTATGTATTTTGTGATTTCCTCTCACGAGAGTTCTATTTATCGTAATATTATAGTTTATTTAACCTGGACACCATATTTCTTGACCGTATTGGTCACATGTCGAAATCTTATCAAAAGCAGTTATGTAAGAATAATTCACGTGTTTCTCTCTATAAAGGAATATGTCATGTTTTCAAGCCATTGTCTTTCCAAAGAATTACAATGCTTCTGCACGTTGCTACTTTTAGTTGCTTTTTAGCTGCAGTCAGAACGCAGGTTTTTAGTCTTGGTAAATGTCCCACAGTTAAAACACAAGAACCCTTCGACATAAATAAGGTATGAATCAGATTTGTTATCTTTATTATAAAAAGTTTGAAAAAATAAATGAAAACTTTGTGTATAAATTGAAAGAAAAAAAGAAACATAATTTTATTGGAAGTTATTATTTATTACATTAATTATTTTCATACACAATATTGCATTAGAGATACTTCCACTCTTTTCTACCGTCTACTCATAAACAAATCTCTCATCTTTATAGTCTTTTAAATAATTAATTTTTTCCAGTATCTGGGAGATTGGTATGAAATATACAAATTCGAAGCAAGTTTTGAAGGAAAACAAAGATGCATACGTGCTAATTATCAGGCTAAACCTGACGGTCATATTAGAGTGGAGAACACTGGAATAGAGTAGGTACCATTTTTTTTTAATATTACTATACTTATCCTATGTTTACTCCTTTATCCCGTTGATATGACTCACTGGATATTTTTTGATATCTCATAGTTGTGAAGTCATAGGATCTGGGTTATTGTAATGAAGTAAAATGAAGCAAGGGACTAAATAAAACAGTGAAAACACATTGATAGTGATACTTAAAACATGGGATTTTATCCAACTCGCCAAGGCTCAGGGATTAAAAAAAAAACACAACTCGTTGGATAAAAATCATATCCAACAACAAATCATGGGGGGGGGGTCCTATATTTATGAGTATAAATAGCCATAGCAATATGTTGTACGTCATCACAATCAGCCATTTCTCTTTCCAGAGATGGTAAGACCATCACAGCTGTAGGAGATGGATTTGCACCTGATAAAGATTTTCCAGCAAAGCTTCAAGTTAGATTTTCAGAAAGTAAGTTAAATAAATTAAAATATTTTTTCAAACAAATCAAACGTAAGCAACGTCTTCATAATTTTTTTTCGTTTAACATTTGCTTTGTTTTATAAATTGATGTTCTGTACCTTTCTTTAAAACAACGTTCACTAAGATTTTCCAAAACTATTTTCAGAGGCTCCGTATGGTAAATACTGGGTGTTAGACACTGACTACGACAACTATACATTAATCTATTCATGCACAGACCTAGCCGGGGTCAGCCATATAGAGTTTGCATGGATCTTAAGTCGCAAACGGACATTAGATGAACAATACAAAACAAAACTATACGACCTCGCCACATCTTATGGTATCAAGACATCGAACTTTCAAACAGAAGACCAGACTGGGTGTTCTTAACTACATGTGTCTCTTTTCATCACTGTCTGTCTGTCCAACAAATATATGTATTCACTGACTTTTTGTAAACATTTTTAAGTTCTGTAAATAATAGCTTCATTAAAGTGTATGATTAATAACTTCCTAGCCGTCTGCGTCTACGGGTTCTATTTGTGGACCATGTTTAATGGCCCACACTGCAAATACTTGAAAGTGAACAGTGACTCATGAGACAACTTCAGGAACTACGAGAAGGAAATGTTGGTGGAAATTAATTTATGTCTTCTAATGCTTATAGGCAAGATCACCGCAGCTTGTTTTTGCTAATTTTGTAAAAGTCAAATAAAACACTTTGATGTTGATGAAAAATGTCATTTATTAAAATGACGGTATAAATGTGAACAATTTAACAAACAAGAAGGGGGATCAGATTCACAAGCTTTGCTTATCAGTTACGTAAAATATGATAATGTCTGATCCCCAAAACTGACTAGAAAAAAGTATCTGTAAGACAAGACAATCAAAACATCATATTAAAAAGTTAGCAAATAGATGGCACATCAAAATAAAATAGGCAAACATTACAAGAAAAAGTTGGCAAAAAGATGGTACATCAAAAACACAATCAAAACCTCAGAAGAAAAAGTTTGCAAAAAGATCATAATCAAAACCAAATACATGAAAGCGTAAAACAATCGAGTAAAAACTATAATATATTATAAATTTTACATGACACATTAATGATCATATTAAGGGATAGGAATGTTGGGGTGGAGGTGGGTCTTCAAAATAGACGTGCTTCATGTTAGCGGTGGTGAGCGCGCGAGTGCGAATGACTCGCTGAGCTGACCACGTGACCTTACACATTCCATTACAATTAGGCAAGGCGTGGATCTGAGAATTTTCACAATTTACCAACGTAAATGTTCCGAAAACCTCCAAACAAATTATCGCATTAAATACATAAATACAATTATTATTCTAATAATTGATGTTTTATGTCTTCTAATGCTTATAGGCAAGATCACCGCAGCTTGTTTTTGCTAATTTTGTAAAAGTCAAATAAAACACTTTGATGTTGATGAAAAATGTCATTTATTAAAATGACGGTATAAATGTGAACAATTTAACAAACAAGAAGGGGGATCAGATTCACAAGCTTTGCTTATCAGTTACGTAAAATATGATAATGTCTGATCCCCAAAACTGACTAGAAAAAAGTATCTGTAAGACAAGACAATCAAAACATCATATTAAAAAGTTAGCAAATAGATGGCACATCAAAATAAAATAGGCCACAAGATGTGATATGCAGGTCACATCCATGTAAGATGTGACATGCAAATCACATCCGTGCCATCCAAGGTGAGCTTGCACACATCAAATCTATATGAAGGCAGTTAATCACTGGCCTCTCCAAACATCTTAAAGTAATGAAATGAAAAACAGAAATCTACCTTTCATTAATTATTTCATTACCAGTTATCACTAAAATGTAGTTACATGTAAAATAATGGAGGAAATATCGGTATTAATAAAATATCCGAGCAATGTTAATAAATAACAATATTGAGTAATACATGTAAGTATGGAAGAAAACTAATTTCAGAGAAAATGACATATCGAAAACTATTGTTTATTGAGCCAGCAAGTAAGCAAAGTCAGACGAGGAGTATTTAGATATCCAAAAGCAGTTATTCACTGACCTGTCAATGTGGGAATGAACATGTTCAGGAACTACGAGAAGGAAATGTTGGTGGAAATTAATTTGTGATTTTATGGCAGCTAGCACTGCACTGTAAGCAACGCAGAAAGAGACAACCGAAAACTTGTTAAACGGATGTTACTGATTGATAAACAAGAACATGCAACGTAATTCAATGACCTTTCTCTTTTTGAAAAAAAATCTTTTTTTAAGGCAGTTGTCTTAAATGATGCATTAAATAACTACGTGGCACTTTCTTTGATTAAAGGGTGTATTCATCAACGTAAACATAATACTTTGTGTAGCTCAATTAAATGGTTGATTTTCCTTATCAGGTCAAAAGAGATCTTTGTTATGGTACTAGTATTATATTTTATGAAATTAGTTTGATATAAGTAATGACATAATCCAAGCCTTCTCTTTTTTGGATGAAAATAGTCCTGAATTTTGAGGATTACCGAGAAATATGCATTAAAAATATGCATGCTGATGAAATTTTTAAAAAGAAAATTTAGAGATATTGTCTCTTGGAATGCAAAAAAGTATGATACATTTGTACTTTTCGAAAGACTGTATAGTTCGATTTTAATCCTATTTATATTTTTAAAAAAAAACTAAAAACAGTTGGACCACTAATGGTAAGTTCCAAGTCTATTACAGGTAACTGCATTTTATTATTTTAAAATCCCTATAATCAAAAAGATAAGTGGTGTTTTTATTGTGGTCATTTTTAGAAGCATATTGTTTTGTAAACAGAATTAATTTTTTACTTGCTTTTTAATAAAGTATGTCTTTTTATATTTTTTTTTGTAAAAAACTACAAAGTTTTTATCAGTATAAAAGTTGACAGAAAACTCTTCCCTTTGACTGGCATTTCAAAGTTCCGAGATTGCTCTACGACATATTGGGGTTAATTTCAGCTGCAGTCACTGTTCTTTGTTGGTCTTTCCATTCTGGAAAATTTTAGCCTAAAGATATTAAATTCGTGAGTGGAAACTAAAGTCCATTTAATTATACTGGAAATCTTAAACATACTTACCTTCTCATTGATGATTTGCAAAATTATTTCGTCAAAAAAACATCCTGATTGTACAAACAAGTACTCTGAAGTTGATATTTTAAGTTGCTTGAGTTTCTTTTTGACGATCTCTATAGTATGTAGTTTTTGGATATCAGGTCTTTAAGCAATCTGTTGGAATTCCTAGGGATACATTTATCAATTGGGCACCGTAATAAGCAGACCAATTTGTGTAATCATATGAAGCAGATTTGGTTCTAACACTTCTGAATTAGTCAATGAAAACATTTGTTGTGACTTAAAACTCGACATTATACATGTATATCGACGACAGTATTGTCATTAGGAATAGTTACTTCCATTGATAGGTCAACTCTGTGAGGTTAAAATAAAAATTACAACAAAGTCTGATACATCTGTTTCATATTTGGGTATTTAACTAGAAAAAGATGTAAATAGTAACATAACAAGGTTTTATGATAAACGTGATGAGTAAAACTTTTCAAGCGTCAACTTTCCATCTCTATCTAGCAATATTGCCTTTTCATCTGCATTTGAGATTTAATTTAAAATTGTCGAATGATTCGATACGCAAAAATATGCTCTACGTACATGTATGAACAATTTCTGAAACAGAAAAAGCTATTGACAAAGAAGTTTGATGAAACTTAAAAAACAAGTCTTGTCATTATTTCAAAAGTATTTGTTCAAATACAATACAATAGCCTTGTTAGCATATATAACCTATCATTGAGTCAATGCTGAGTGATATTTTCATACTAATTTATAAACAATTCTTTACCCACTGAATTGATTTTTTTTTCTAGATTCATTTATTTCTCTTAATAAAGTCTACTTGGATCAGACGTCATGGAGAAGTGAGCATCTCCTGTTGATCGGTCGTTTTCGCCATGTGTCGCTTGTCTTCGAAATGTTGATTTAAAATCGGATTGTTAATATTCTTGAGACATCCATAGTCTGGCTCATTCTTGATATTGTAATGTCCTAATTTCAAATTAAATGGGATTATCAAATCAATACTGAAATAAAATGGTGTATTGTTAATAGAAGAAATGCCGTCGATATAAATAAATGTCAAATTCAAAGCTAAAGGAAGAAACTTTTTTACGTTGATGTTTTTAAATAAATTAGGCTTCATATATTTAGAGGTCAGGGCCACAATTAGTACTCAAGAAAATTTCAAAAAGATTGACCAAAGACATGTTCTCCAAAAACTACAAAAAATTCTCAGAGAAAATCAAGTATTTTTTAATATCAACCTCGGAATACGAGGCGAAAAACGATAATGTATTTAAAGCATTTTTAACAGATTAAGTTGACAGATGACTGACACTGCATAACAGGACATGCATATTCATACACTTTTTTTTATTGAACGATTGTCTATGATGTTGCATAGACGACCTGGTCTTAATCTCGTTTCTTTCTTCTAAATTTCATAAGCTCAAACTTATTTCGTTCATTGAAATTCAATATTTTTTGTTCCAAAACCTACAATTTCAAATTTGCAAACATGTGTTTAGTTTCGAATTTTTTTTTATTTTTGCCTTAAACATTCAAAATTCGAACTTCCAAAAGCGATTTTGGTATTTTAACTTTTGAGGTTTTGATTTATTGCTCTTTCAGAAAGTTTAAATTCAACAATCTTAAAATCAGAACCATATTTCGTATTTTGATATTTTGGAAATGACTTCAAGCTTATTAATTTCAACTTTCAAATATATTTTATAAATTTTATAAATCTTAAAATGTTGATTCAAAACTTACACTATTTATAGCCAAAAACTCTTTTTATATTATGAGTTTTAAAATTTTTGCTTCAAATATCACAAATATCAAATTCCAAACCCGATTAGAATTTTGAAACTGTGTCAAAAAGTCTTAGGTCAAGCGCAAAAGCTTTTTAGAAATTTAGAATATTACAAGTAATACAGACATAGTTTCAAAATTTAAAAATCAAATCCGGTTTGGATATTTGATACTTTGGATATTTGGACTGAAATTCTAAAAAAAAAAAAATCAAAGTGTTTGGTTATTTGAAATTTGAATGCTTGAATCAAAGTCCAAATCTTCTAAAAATCTAAATCGTTTTAAATTGAAGTTTGTAATAAATTTTAAAAT
Source organism: Saccostrea glomerata (assembly GCA_003671525.1). Lineage (NCBI taxonomy): Eukaryota > Metazoa > Mollusca > Bivalvia > Ostreida > Ostreidae > Saccostrea > Saccostrea glomerata. The sequence goes on along the minus strand of PRKT01000058.1, from coordinate 481,062 downwards.
ATAAAAAAAGGTAAAAATCTAAATCGTTTTAAATTGAAGTTTGTAATAAATTTTAAAATATAAAAAAAGGTAAAAATATAGAGTATTAGACTTAGTTTGCCATGTATAAACTTCCTGAACAATCGATAGGCTACCGAAATCTATTTTGAAATTTGATTTTGATTCATTAGGGTAAAATCCAAAAAAAAATTAAACATTTTTAAACGTGCTTGGACATTTTTGAAAAGAATTTAAATTTCATGTATACGAAATTTGTTTGAAGTTTGGAATTTAGAAATTTGACCTAATGTATTAATATTCTTTAACTTTAAACCATTCTTTAAATTATTATTTGAATTCATAAGTGTTATACGTGAACCATTATTTTAAGTAGAAAAGAAAAATCATAAATGGCTCTAGTTTCAACAGCGTAATAACATTTTTTCAGTAGTGTAAACAATTTTAAATCAATTGGATAACTTGCATACATTCAGCACATGTTCATGTATGGAACTATTTGAGTCTAATATCTTGCAGTGGTTTGTATTGATATCAAATATTCCTTACTGTTGTAACCCTGCTTACAATCCAACGTTTAAACAGATTTATAAACTTTATAACTACATAAGTAATAGGAGAAACAATGATAAAAGATTTAATTGCAAATAAATAATGGCAACATTTTAATAGAATGTAACAACATATGCATATGACTTTTAAAACCAATCAAATATCTTTTGATTGACAATCACATTGAACATCATATTATTTACTCATCTTCACAACTTAGAGACTTTTTAATGATATCATGAATATTCATTAGATTAGAGGGCTCGGACTAGAATGAATGACTAAAACACATATTCACTACCTACAAAATTTTACAATTGAACACCTAAACTTCAAACGACATTTTCTACATGGACGTGGACAAACACAAAGTACAAAACTAAACACATTCAAATTACAATCAGATGGAATAAATGATATTTTTAAAAGGCTGTTTATGTTGCACAGCTAAATTGGTACCTCTGTTACAATATCAATTTTTCTTAGCATATAGTTCTTAACCGATAAACATTATTTTAAAAAAAAAATCAGAAAACTGCTTAGATAATTCTATTTGTAAACCTAGAAAAATTTGTGTCTTGGTAATCTAAAACACAGAGAAGATTAAATTTGGGGGCGAAACGGTACGAGCTACTCTGCAGCCAAACTGTCCTCCCTGACGTCACCTGCGTCATCATTTCAACGTCATAAACATAAATGAGGACAAGCGGACTATTGCACCACAACCCTAACTGTTGAGAATCCGATCCATTTTCGCATTCGACCCTCTGGTACAAGAGATTCCCTTTAACCCAAGACCCAAATTGGCACAACCGATGAGAGAGACTAAACCAAGAGAATTATTATTATTTTTTTTCAACCAAACAGCCCATTATTTCTTTGTGTAAACCTCGTCCACCAAGGTACTTGTTGTGCAGGCCCTGATGCAACTGCATTATTTGGCCTGTTGCTCATAATTAAAGGTAAACAAGTCCTTGTTGACCAGTTACATCTTATGTACGGTGAACCACAGTGATTTGTACCCGGAACGCATTCGGGTCTCCTCTGACATCTATATATTCTCCGTGTAAATATATCATTAATTCCATCAACCACTAGAAGTCTTCCAAGACCCATAGAAACAAGAGGTTGATGACCTTGATCGCCTACTATTCTTGGATAGTCTCGGCCAGGATTTATTCCGTTTTGCCTTTGTCTTTGTCGAAATTCTTCCCATAAACAATCAACGAAAGCGTGGTGAGCAAAAAATGCCGGATCATACGACGAAGATTCTATGCGACTCATTTGCTCTCCAATCCATACATGAACATGATTGTGTAACAGTTCAAGGTTATAACGATCCTCAGCACTTGGATTGGAAATTTCCCACATCCATCTGCGGCTTAATACATTGTCCACATCAGTTTTTGACATTAACCTACGATCAGCTCCGATGTCACGGCGGAGGGGTCCATACGGAGAGGAAAATCGCCGAAAAGGACCTGTTACCACAGCTCCATTTCCGTTTCCTAAAAACAGCGGGGACCACATGATGGATCTTCGTGGATCTGGAAGCTCAGCGTCCAGTGTGTTGTCCCAGTATGGAACTGTTACGTTTGGTACCTTTTCACGAAGGGCGTTTTCGAACCTAAAAGGAGATTTATATTTATAAAAGTTTTCCGACAGTTTTATTTATAATAATCTCTTTTAGTCATCTAGCTAAAAACAGCAAATTATGGTACAGGACAATTTTGTGACACATTACTCGCCTACTTGGGCCATATATATTTTTTGAGTGTCATTATATAAGAAAAGGCTCATTTTCTAACATCACAATACCATTATAATCATGAGGAAAAGATAGGTGCGTTCACTAAACAGTTCTCTTTGCTGTCTTTGTCCAAGTTGATACAAGCAATGTTATGAATCGGTAAAGTAAATGACTGAGTGATAAATGTCCGCCTCATACATGTATAACGACACCTTTAACTTGGACAGTGAGATATTGGTGGATAACCAAGTAAATTACGTGTAAAGTACATGTTCACCCCTCCCTCTTAAAAAATTACGATATATGATTTTTTCCATAAGCATCCTTTATTACTATTATTGTAAACCTAGTCATGAAAGATCCATCATTTATGAGAGAATATTACAAAAGTGTTCTCTTTGGCTAAGATCCTGCCATAAAAGAGCTATAAATGAACCCTGGAAATGACTAGGAATGACGAGTCAGTTTTTATCTGATCTATCAAAAACAAAATATTACGTATCTAGAATGTACAAATCCCGTGTAGGGTCAAAAATGAAGGTCATATTCTGAATGTTTTCATTATTTTATCAGTTCATGTCTTAAATTTATTCAATTAATTATTTATATATACAAGTTTTAACTTATTGTGAAGTAAACTGAAAAAGGGGAGTGCAGAATGATAATATGAATTCATGAAGATATGTGCTTCGCTTTCAAGGATAGATTTGGTTTTCTGATGTGTCGTTTTGTTAACCAAACAAATCAAAAGTATCAAAATTCAAAGTATGACAGGGTTTCATTAAAGCTCAAAATGAAAAATAGACCTACCTTTATAACTATATCTGCACTTTCAATTTTACCAATTCATACAATGCAGAATTTTTGTCTGTAAATACTTACAGTGTGAGATAAATTCTGTGCCATCCCAGAAATCCCGGACCGCCATGCGCACCGGAAGCTGTGTTCCGATGATGAAGTGAAGCAATGGCGTCGAATTTATTTGGCAATACAGTCTGTGAAATGTAATGAAATAAATAGCCATTACTTAACGTTATAATCATATAGAGCATGCACCTTAATGTTTTCTTATTGTGATATGATAAACCATATTGCATTTATTTAAAGGCCGTTAACAACATAAAAATTGTGCAAAGTGTGAAAATGAGTGAATGAGTTTAATATGTACCCTGTCGTTTTTAAGAAGTAGAATGGCTTGGTGATAGTTCCTGCGCTCTTCATCTGACAGTAATCTATACTCCTTGCGCACGCGTAGTTCGTTTCCCCTTGGAAGGTAGAAGAGGCCATTCATCCATTGCACAAACCGGGAATTGGCGTTAGTCGGTGTCCTGATTTGCAGACGACTTATGGGGAATATCGCCATAAAAAGGATGAGCACGTGCAATAGAGACATAAGTGACGGCATGATCTGAAAATAATTAATATTTTGTTAATTAAAAACTTTCAGGAAATATACTTAACGATGGAAAAAAACAGCAATAAATAAAACTCGAGTTTAATACAATCTAGCTAGGAAGTAGAATTTGCATTTCTATTTTGCATGGAATGTTTCCCTTAAGAATTGCAACTATAGATTGATGAAATGAACAGCTACAGATATATGAAAGTAATAGATGGACGAAGGGAGGTATAAACATAATATTTTTATGCTTTGACACGCTTTTCGTCTTATGGTGAGCACTTCATTAACCAAGCCACTAGAGAACGATAAAAAATATGAACTTGACACATCTGACATATACATTGTACTGCGTCCAAAATCTATGCTTATACATGGTTTACGACTCAACATTGCGCCAATACCTATCACTACCTGGCAGCATCTATAGTACGTTTTGAACGTATTGGGTTTAACTGATTGGTCAACAGTAGCCGTAATTTTTCTTTCTTGTGTTTGCGTGACAAACGGAGAAACAAATTCTTAAGAAAAACTTTGAATATAACTTCTGTGAAATATCTTAAATATTTTTTCTTGGTGACGAGTCCCACGAATCCATGTTCTTCACGGAATAATACATGTTTTAATTAAAAGAACAGCCTAATAGTTTTTTTCTTCTACCACTATATTCAATTTCCACGAACCAATAAATCTTCATTAAACCACGAAAATATGACAAAACGAAATTCAAGAGTTTTACAGTATCAATTTTATGTCAGCAAAACTGTATTGTCAGCAATTTTTTTTCTTCGATTTCGTGATTACAATTTTTGAAATAGGTGCGAGAAATATCTTAATATAGGCAAAGTTGTAAGTTAAAAATGCATAGGTTAAGTACCTTTATTAAATTTTTTTAAAAAATCAACTTTTTTCAGCCGACTCAAAGATGCAGTTTCAAACAAGAACATCAAAATTTTACAGCAACTTAAAAAATTGTTAGCCTATTTATATCCGCAGACTTAATTACATGTTCTTGAGGAATTTATATCTAAAAGTATCATATATAAAATAGGTGAATGAACTCTTATGCAGATTTTTCATACATTTAGGTCAGGGAGAAAATACATGTGTCTGGTTCTAGTTTGTAATGAGAAGATTCTACCACAAAAATACGACTGAAAGAACTTACCAGTATATGGTATCGGATTTATCTTACAGACTCGCAAGTAATAATGGTCCAAGAAACTATATTCAGAACGATGTATTTGTTTGAACAGGAATCGTGTGCCATGTTGAATTTTTCAAAATAATTTGTTGATAGTAAATACAAAATCTATACGCCCTAAAAATTGCCCAAAAAAATTACAGATTTTAAATATGACCTTTCTCTAAAAGATGTGTTTTGTATGGATAAAGATGTCTGCAACTTGTAAATATATTTCTTTTCATATTTTTTTGTTCGTTTGCTGATTTTGCATTTCTTTTCTTTGCATGGCTGATTTAAATACTTCTTTAAAAAATAAAGTCACGTAATGGCCATTGTTTTTTTTTTTCCATTACTGTCTTTTAAAAATCACAATGGGAAAGAATCGTGTTATACTGGTTAGGTTTTGCCGTATGACTTATGACAATGGGAGACTTCGGTGCCTTGGAGCCTTAGTGGTTAAGGTCCCTGACAGGAAGATGGACAGAAAGGCCACATGGCCTTGACCCAAAAAGTCATCCGTAAAATTCTCCTTAATGGTAACCTTATCACTACCTGCTAATTGATACTTTAATATTGTTAGAATAATTATAAGCCTCGTTATTTCTCGCTTTGAAACATCCGACCCACTTTGCTTCAGGGTTCGAGGCAAACTTCATTCTAAGTAAAACCTTTAATCTGACACAGACTTCTTTAATATTTCATCTTCAGATATTCAAAAACTAAAACGTTGGAAGTAATTCTACGGTAAATAAAAGATTTAATGACAATGGCCTTTGCGGTAAAAATTACATTACCATATCGTGGAGAAACAGGTGCGCGTTCTAGGTTTGACCTAATCTTTGTTGATGACTATTTGACCATAATATGGCCAAAATGGTCACGATATTGCTTAGAGACCTCAACAAGTTATACTTATATACCATTATACATAATCATTATTGGTAAAATCGTCAGATATATGTTTGAGTAATTATTTTCCCCACAAAGTGTTTTTGTAATCAAATACTTCTCTGTCTAGTCTGGCTAAGTATTTTTTTTTTTTTTGGTTATATAGCAAAAAACTAGAATCAAGATGTGCTTAGTGTTAAGACAACTTTTTTGTTTTTCCTTCTTAAATTACAAATCGTAATTTCTTTTTGTTAAATTATGCTGTAATTTTCCATTTTTATTAAATTTTGTACCCCCTAGACCAATCTTTCATAAACTAGGAATGTATACGACTTATCACATAATAATATGAATTATACTCATTTCATATTAATATAGTGAAAACAAATATAACTGTAGCAGACACATTTTTTTTTCTTTTTTCTGAAACACTAATTTGTAATGCATAAATATCGTAGTATGTAGATGATTAGATTTACAACAAATTACTTGACGAGTCTTCATGATCTATTGGTATCTGTAACACATTTCTCAATCATTATTCATATGAATACAATCAATGTCATAACTGTGTGTTTTGTCACAGTTTTGCTCTTTAAAAAAGCTTTAACATTAATTTTCATTCCATTTACGACATTCATGTTTCTAGTGTATCAATTGAGAATAATTCATTATGAAGAAAAATTTTGTCAATCATGTCACTGTCGAATGAGATAATAACTCATTAGTTATGTTTTTTACAACATTGTAAATAATAAGCAAAAACTTTGATACTTAAAGTGAAAGGATAACAGATTCACGGGTCAATCAAGTAAATAAAAACAACAAAAATAGACGTGTAATTTAAACAACAATCGAGAGGACCGTTCGGTGAGAGTTGTTGGATTGTTCTCGTTTTTAAAAAGTTCTAGTTCAATTTCATGACTTGTTTTGATCTGCTCTTTGTAAATATTCTGAAATTTGAGTTTTACTTCCTATTATACCAATTACTGGGATCTGTGACACAGAAGCCCTTTTCGTATGAACAGAACACTTCCTACATGTACTTATTCTTACTTATTAGGTACCTAACTCAATTTCATACAACCCCAACTCACACTCGTATTTCATTACTGTCTTCCTTGGCAAGGAAAACCTTATACAGTAACGGTCAGATTTTAAAGTATCTTACAGTCGCCGGATGTGCTTTTCCTTCTATTTTGAGATTGTGGAAGATGTATGATGTGAAAAAATCAATTATTACATTTATTCAAAATGCTATTTCAAGGCAAGGGAGATTATTTTCTGTTGAGCCTGTTGATCAACGAAATTTTCGTACGACTTAACAATTTTTCGAGCTTTCAATCTTAAAAAATATCGACAAAACGAACAAAAGAAAATTGCAATAAATGAAAAAATTGACACATAGTTTTTATTCCAACTACTAGTATTACTAAGTTTTTGTACATTCTAAAAGTTTAAAGAATATTTTCTGGTTGTTTTATTTTTGTAAGCAAGCATACAAATTTGTGTCTGTTATTCTTTCGCTTCTATAAATGGTATTTCTAATTGTCCGTAAAAGGCAATTATACAAAGCCAAGAACTAAAGTAATAAATGATAATACAGCTTGATAAAGTAGGCGTTTATCAATTAACTGTTTAAGTTTGCTACCAAAGATTTCTTTCTTATCTAGATGTCCTTTATCGTTTATGTTGATAGTATTGTATTTCTTTTAAATACTATATAAAACATTTAATAAAACTTATTTTTTGATCATGCATGTGTTATGTAGAACATAGAAAATGCATTTCTTAAAAAAGGTATATTTTCAACAAAGAACTCCGTGTTTACAAAGGAAGGATTCAAAATGGTTGCTTGCCTGACAACATAACTTTGTAACGTAACTCATTGTTCTTCAGTTTTTATGAAAATTAGCTTTGTAGATTTTTCATTTTCTTAGCACCGTTCTGATATCTTCTTTTTTATTTTAAAATTCTTTTTTATTGAGTTTTTCCCGCATAATTGATACAATTTTCTATTCTTACAGTCAGTTTGTGACACGATTTTTAAGGATTCTTTTTTTAATTCAAAAACCTTTATTACAGAGACTATTGAAAACTAAACTTCTTATACAATGTCATATGAGTCCATAGTAACCCAATCAGCTCAAGTGTTGATATTATATTTTTTTCATGGATTAGTTACTAGTATGCAAAATTTTATTTATCATATATCTATAATGCAAGTTCACATACATACATTCAAGGATGCTTTTTGCTCATATATGAACTTTTTCTTTGAAATCTAATTGAATTTATTTTATACTTATGATCATTGAGTTTATGAAAACTTGTTTGTGCGAGTACCTCCTGTAAAATGAGACTTTGCTTTCTACGGTCTCTTCCGAAGGACCAGTCTCCACGTTTCGCACAACAAAAGGGGTATACATATGTAGAGGACGACAAAATGTTCCGTCACAAGTCACTAACACATTGAATATGTTTGAACTTTTTACACCAAATAAAAAAACGTCAGAAATACATAGCATTAAGTAGGAAATGTCTACCGTAGCAATATTGTTTGAACTATCCTATCATGGCATTTATAGGAAAATGGCAATATTGTGGAATTTTCTTACCAACGAGGAAAATGTCTACCACAGCATGTATTGGGCAATGTTTACCATGGCGGTATTAAGGGAATTGTTTTACCAGTACTATGGCAGAAACGTTTATCATAGCAGCATTTTAGAAAAAATTCTACCATAATAGAGTTAGAAGTGTCTTTCATTACAGTTAGTGGGAAATATTAAACGTAACAATATTAATCTTGGGGGAACTGTCTTACTATAACTATATGCCATAGGAAAACTATGGGAAATTTCATCCAATGGCTATATAGCATAAAGTGGGAAATGTCTGTCGTGGCAATAGTGAAATAAAATGTCAACCATAGACGAATTGTGGAAACCGTTTTCTGTTGGAGGACAAAATAAATAATTGAAATTGATACAGGTACAAACTCACAGTTTTGACAATTTTTTATTGCCGGGGCACACAAGGTTAGTAACTTCCTGTGCATAAATTTTCACTATCGTGTCTCTCCTATCACTTGCGCTTCATGCATTATAATCTTCGGGCAACTCTGTGTATGCTTAGTTCATCACTTCAAAGTAACTTGTCATAGCTTGCAAAATTCTACTAACATTAATTTTCTTGACGAGATGTCCGATGTTCACGGAAAAAAAGACGATTGCACTTGATTGTTCAAGCATTCTGCACACAAAAAATGTCATCCATGGCCTTAATTGTACATCCCAAAAACTGCGTTCATTGCTGTCACAAAATACTTGTTAATGAAGATAAAACTTCATATTTATAAATAGCCATTTGCAAATTGTTAATCTTTCTTCATAAATTTTATTCCTAAATTTTTTGTACACTTTCTGTATGAGATTAAAGAAAACCTATTTTGTGTCAATCAAAGGCTTTTTCGAGCTTGTATTTGACGTAAAATAACATTTTCTGATATCTGATTCAGTGAAACATTCTATGATAAGTAACTTTATAATCCAGTCGCTTTTATGGATCATTTTACTTTATACAGTATATACTTCATTCCTTAATTATTTATCAACTATAGTAATTAAAATAAAATACCTGTTTTTAACTCAATTTTTCCCTTTAATCCTGTACTATCCAGATAGAATGAAGTACACACAAAGTATAAAATTAATCATAATATGCTCACATGTCTAAAACAATGCTCTTTCTAAACAACAAAAAGACAATGGAAAATGGACTGCGGTTGTCATTGTATTTTTTGTTTATATTTCTCTCATTTATTTAAGCCCACAGACTACGTAACACGGTTGATTATAGGTGATAAAAATGGTATAAAACTTTACAAGCATAACGCTTTTAGTTCTCGGGGGTTTGGAATGCAACAATGCCTTCTGCTTGTCGTTCGTTAATTTATCTGTCATATTTTCGCTGTTTTAGATCATCGTCAGACATTGACGAGTGAAGGAATCTCACAGAACATGTTCATGACACTATATTTTGGTGCGGACTTTGATATTTGTATGTGTTCTTTGCATTTCCTCAATATAGAGAAATAAGTTCCTATTTTGTCAATGTCCCCCTGTGGAAAGTGTATTTGAATGAGTCATTTGGACAGTCAGTGAACTTTAATTGCCCACAGTGTGGAATTTTTACGTTTAAGTTCAAAGTGAAACAAAAAATAAAGATATGTGTTGTTTTTCGGCGGTGGTCCCTTTTCTCAAGAAATATAGTTGGATATGTCCCCAATAAATTCATAACCCCGTTTAAAGACGACTCAATTGCGATTCATTTCTTCATATCTACAAAGCCTAATTTCTTTTGATTTATATCAGAATTATTTATTCGAATTGTTCAGTATTTTATATTATTATTAGTGGTACGAAGACATAAGCAACACGATAGTCGCACTTTTCTTCCATAAAACAGTGTCGATTTTGTTCGTGACTATTGTCATGCAATGCATGACAAGGTCTAGAGGCTATTTTAACATGTTTTGATGCAACCGTTAATAGACCAACAGCCTCATGTGTCAATTTCAACACATGTAAAACATTTCGAAAGACATAATTTTTGCAAGAAATTAATTACCCAAACAGTGATTAATGTGGAGCATTCCAGTTTATTGAAGTTGGAAAATTTAATGCATATAGCAAATTATTTATATTAAAAAATATACAGTTTTTTTGTTTACAGAGATTAATCAATAACAAGGTAATTGGAAAAACAAGAATGATACAGTCGACATTTATTCCATTTTTTTTCAATAATAATCTTCAAGGTTTGTCTAAAGAGAGGGCAAAGAAATGGTGATGAATGTGTGCAGCGTTTTATGATTAGGAATCGTCCAAGCGATTTAAGTGTGTCCGTGTACAAGTCGCCGATAAATCCCTCACAACCGATCTTTGACACCTTTATTACCTCCTAGAGCAGAAGAACGGAGGTATTGTGCAGTATGGGTTATAAAAATGCAATATTGCCGAACAATGTGTATTGTAGAAAAGAGAGGGTCAAGCTAAACTTTGCACGATTAATATTACGCAATGGTGTATAGACTCTGAGGAATTCCGTAGGTTTTAGTATCTTTATAAAACTATAAAACAGATGACAGGTCCATAATACCGAAAATTCCGCAGATGTCAGTATAGAATTATTCTTAAATAATTACTGATTAATTTTCGTTTCTCACTAGTATCGTATATCGAAGGTAGATATTTTATTCTATATTTATTATATGGATCAGTGTATACATATGCATTGATTGAAATATATGTGCTTTGACATTGAAATTTTAATGAGTTCATTTATATAACAAAATTAAATATGATAAAGTATGTATACATTTTTGTCAAAAAAAAAGGAAAATTGTTAATTCTTTTAAAAGTTAAAAAGATCAGATAAATAATAGAATCCAAGAAAACTTTCACTGATGAACAATAAATCTACATTCTCCATAATCATAAGGCCTTCTGTTAGATTTATTGTATCTATGATAAATTACTTAACAGGTATATTATACTCTTTACATTTTCCCCATATCGAGTGTAATAAAGTATGCATAAAGACCAAATGTCCTCGATACAAATAGCAAGAATTAAGACGGCAGATTGTAAACATCCTTTGTTTTAATATTTTTTTTTATTATAAAAACATATCTCAAGTTTAAACCATGAGATGTTAACCTTTTTGTCTTGTGTTTCTCTGAAGCTGTCGACATAATTTTAAATTGACTTCCTCTAGGACATTAATACAAAACGTCACGTAGACAAAAAAAGATAACCATTGTTTTAAAAAATGTCTCCCAAAGTCTGACTTAATATGGTTTTTTTAAAGGGTGTTATGTCTAAAAAAAATGACCAAACTGATGGTCATTGATATGACTCAGCAATTATGATTTTCCTGGTGATTTAGAAATTCGGGGGAATTTTAGGTCTTATTTATATCTTAGTCCCAATTGTTCTTGTCGACCAAAAATGTTGTCGAACACACAAAAGAAATGTCGATAGCTTAGAAAGCACGTGTTTTGTCCAGATTTATGATTAATAGTGTCTCTGTTTCGCAATCTAGACAACCAACAATAATGGTTTGTCCCGCATTGAATGCACCGGCATCTTTTGGTCATCTAAGATGACGTCATGCATCATTGCCCACTAAGTGACTTTCTCAAGATCAATGATCCGCCTCTTTGTTTTGTTTTTAGCTGATAACACTGCAATTTTTTAATCTGATTTTGTTTCTTTAAAATCTAATGAAACATCTTTCATATTATAAGTAGATTGTATTGTAATTTAAGAAATTAATTATTGAAGATAGTTTGAGAGGTACCTCTTGATAATGTGAAAAATATTCGCAATCTTTATTAATTTCTATCGATGTTTAACATTGAATCAACTGAATAAATTATAATTAATCCTTAGCTGATATTTTCTCATTGTATTGCATATTTAAGATGCTACATAGATTGTAGATCATAAAAGTTAAAAAATTTAGGTGAAAAAATGAAAGGTTTCCGTTTTTTTCTGGAATGAAAACCAGAAATAATGAACCCAAATTAGGTCTATAAACCAATATGATCAAGGACCGTAAGTTTAGCACCAGATGACACACTTAACTTCTTGATGTATTATAATTTAATGTTTAAAGCAAGAAAAATGAAAAGTAAAACATTAAACTATGATTGATCGAGTTTACTACATGACTATTATTATTTTTAATATGTTGTTTGATAAATGCTTCTTCCAAAGACAAGACAGTTCAGTGGTATACACTGCCTGTAAATCATTGTTGGGGTAAAGACTTTTTTCAAAAACATAAAGAACAATTGATAATTATCAGGTGATTTACTTGTTAACATTTTGTCAAATTTTTTCTTCAAAGGTTAATCTTCAAAATTAATTGCATAATTATTTTGAAATCATGGTCTAGCATAAAAAAAATCAAATTCACAAAAAGTAAAAAGTTTAAAAATACATAAAAACAAATTCTTCATTTGAAACAAAAAAGGTGTCATTGTTATTCAACATATGATAGTATTTTCTGTGTCAAAAAGAAGAGCCATCTCGCAATATTTGACAGTTTATGAATGCTTAAAAAACACTATGCTAATGACAAAAAATCCAAATACCAACCTTTCAGTTGTATTAATATTTATCTCCTTAACGTAATTCCTCATAAAATTTTCTACCACAGACTTTTGTGCAAAAAACTTTGGGTATTGAAGGAGCTTGTAATATTCCTTATAACATCATGCCGACACTGGTCTTAGAGAGTCTACCTCCGCACTGGTAAGGCCCGCGAACGACAGAATCTCGTCTGCCTAGTGCGTTACAGGTAAAGCTAGCATTCACCTGGAATCCACCAGATCGCATTTGTCATCACACCTGTCAAATAAATACGAAAGAAGACATGTTTTGTCTTAATTTATAGTTCTTCAAACCCCGATCACTGATTTCAGTGGTCAGATCTATAACATCCTATCAATTTTGCAAAATCACCATTATCATCCTTTTGAACCAAATTTTTGCATGTCGCAGTGATAAATTTTTGAACATTGGCTATTCACGTTTTATTTCATATCAAATTATATTGAACTGACTTTTAGATAGAAAATATTAAAATAAACAAATCTTTTTTCTTTCTTTTTTTAAATCTAAAAACAATGTTTTTGCTAATTACTTGACAGAACGCTTAAATTTTCACGAAGAAAAAGAAGACAAAATTAATATTTTCAATGTGTTTTAAACTATTTCTTAAATTTTCATTTTCATTTCCTTTGATCATTTAATTTTTTTTCTTCAGTAAAACGCCTTCACTATATAATAAATTTCTCTTTAAAAAACAACAATAGCAAACAAAACTCCTTCAAAAGATATAGATAAGTTTAAAGTTAGTTTAAAGTTTAACTAGTTAAACAACAAGGCTAGAGACATGAAGTAATATATATATATTATATCCTAAGACAGGTCTTGTCGTAAAGAATACACAATGAAAAATGATTGTCCTAGAACTAAGCGTTCAAAAGTTATGGTCAAGGTTGAGCTTTTAAGACGAACAGAAGGGAAAACAGACGTACATGTAAAAAACTATACGTTTCTTTAGCTATACAGATATTTTATAAAACTTGATAAGAAAACGTGCTTCAAACAAAAGGTGAGTGCATGGATTGATTTAGAAAATTATCTTAATTCTGTTTATGAATGAAGCAAATATCTAATTCTTCAATTTTCATTTATAAAGATAAGATTTCTTTGTAAAACCCCGATGACCTCGTGTGGCAGATTATGGCAAAGGTTAAAGTTTCCCAATGAAAGTCAAACTCCTAGGTCAAGTGTTTAAAATTGTTTGTACACATAGAAGGAATGACTTGTCCAAATAAAATATACTTGTGGAATACAAAAGACCAGGCTACAAATGTTCAAACGTGTTGGTTATTTTTTAAGAGGGAAAAACGTCAAGGTCAAATGGACGAAATATATTATACCCAAGGGAAGAATGTAATACAAGAAATGCACCTGTGAAATACGAAAGTCCCTATGATTCTAATCATTCAAAATTTGCAGCCAAAGTTCAAGTTGATCTAAGTCCAAGGTCAATGACAAAAGGTAAAAAATATATAATTATATATAACCCGGTATACCCAAGGAAGGCATTGTCACAAGAAATACACATGTGAAACATGAAAAACCTAGAACCCTCTTTTCAAAATTTAAAACCAAGGTTAAAGTTGGGTAAGTTTTTGGCAAGAGTGGGTCAAACTCCAAAGTCAAAAGGCCAAATATTTTTATTACCAACCACAAAATATCTTTTCAATTTCATAAACTTTTATGAATTTGAATAAATGTTTTCTTGTACAGCTGTTGTACCTATTTTTATTTATTTAAATTTGCAACGTGTATTTATGGAAAACAATTACTTAAGTACTACTTGTGCAACCATCAAAATACATTTGGCTTTTTTATTACAAATAATCATTCTGAGTCTATATATTAAGAAATGATGTATGGTGTTTGTACACAACTTGTTTGCAAAATAGAAATTTATCCGTTTAATATTCCTACGTATGCACCAAACAATTAACAAATACAAATGCACCTACGTTCTATTTTGCATAAATATATATATTTGGTAATATGAAATGGTGTTTTCAATGTTTTGTATTTCGATTAGCTAGAATTTCTTTCTATTTTTAACCAACAATATACCACGGAACTAAATTTACATTCCCTCAAAATAATGGTGTATACTGTAATATCAAGGAATGCATGTATCAACACGTGTAAGTTGCAATTTTACCATGCTCCCTCAAAGTTCAGCAAGTAACATGCAAAATTCCTGGAAACAAAACATTTAAAATCAAAATGCAACGGCGCACTAGGAAACAAAATAATCTTGTCAATTACTTGTTTTACAATGTCAGTACCTGGTCCAATAGTTAGTGTATACTCGAGGAACAATCAGACATTGTCTGATCCCTCGTAACGTTTGTTGTTGAATACTTTATTAAAAGAAGGTATAACTCAAGGATGTTTTTCACTTCCCAAAAAGTCATAAGAATCACAAGAATCAGAATCAAATAAGAGTCACAAGCATCTTTTTTGATATCAGCTTCAAGATACTTGTGCCTACAATCGGAATAATTTTAACAAAATAACTAATGAGCATTTGCTGTGGACAAGTCACCCACCTACATATGATTAGGTAGGCAAATTGTCCCAAAGTTTAAAGTATAGAAGCATGAAAAAAATAATAAAAAACGACATAACATTAAGGACAGATGATACAATCGACTTTTTTCTAAGAAGGAGACTTACTATCAAGTAAAAGTTTTAGAAAAGTGGATTATTTTTTTAATTGTTCTCCTTAGACTTGGAAAATGAAAACCTTCCATATCTCCCCACCAAAAGAACACAACCAGCGTAATCACAGTAAATATTTTTAGTCTTCATTCATTTAGCCTCTTTTCCCCACAAAAATGTTACTAAAGGAGTTCAAAGTGATTTAATCAATAATCTGTTGTATTTCTTGTATAAAATCAATGACACCTGGAAAATATGAATTGATACTCAATAATATAACAAATGTCCACAAATCACACTCAGTAAAGTTAACAAAAAAAATATTTTTTAGAATACGTTTGTTTGGTGGTTATAGCGTAATATAAACTTTGTAAACTTAAGAATTTTATAATCGAGGAAAAGCAAAATGATGAAAATAAAAAAAAAATAGGATGACTGGGGTTTTTTTTTGGTGACAATTTGGCTTTTCCTCATAAAACCACCTTGCTTGGTATATTTTTTTAAACATTTATATTAAACTTAAGCACCAAGCTAACATCTTTAAACCTTTACCGAGTGTGATGTATCCATATTTATAATTCTATTGAATTTTCCAAATGTCATTTCTTTTATGCAAGAAAAAAAACAACAGGTTATTGAATAAATGCACTATCAGTTCACTTCATGCAGTTTTAGAAAAATATTTTTGATGACAAAATTGTAAATGAATGAAGATTAAGCAATTTTACCATGTTTAATCTAGTGTGTGCTTTTGGGGAATAATAAGGAAGGTATTTCATCCTTCAAGTCTGTAAAGAGAAAATTAAAAGAATTATCTATTTGACTGAAACTGTAACATTATATTAATTAAGTCTCTTCCAAGGGAAAAATTTGCTAATACCATCTGTCCTTAAAAATCAATTGACCCATCAGCACCTACATTGGTTTAAAAATAGATTGTACTCAGAGCATACTCCCGATTGTCAACAAATTAATGGAGATATTAATATAATAACCAGGCGATCGTGGAATGTTACTACATATGTAAGAAAGACTGATTACAGAAAAGTTGAAATCATCACGTTTGTCATACAATTTAGTTGGTTTTCAATGGCCGTTATTATCTATAGTTATTAAATCATCCAAGTATGAAACAGATATGGCAAACTTTTTTGAGCCTTTTATTTCAAATTCAATGGGATATATGCTGAGTCGACACATGAATGGAAACAGCTAATTTAACTGATGAAACGTCGTCGAATTTTACATGTACATGTATCTGAATGTCGAGTTGAAGGCCACATCATAATTTTCTTCTTCCCATGCAGAAGCTGTAAAATAAATTATGCTGTAAAGAAATATAAAATAAGTCTGCTAGGATAAGGGAACAAACAATCTCCTGTCCATCACAGGTCATACACATTGATAGAAACATGGTCTCCGAACACTACAGATACGATATCAATGAGTAAGTCAAGCATTCTTTTTATATCAACTTCAGAGAACGTTTGTATAGAATCAGAGTGATTTTGTTGATGGTCAATCACAAGATAAGAAAATGTCTGAAATTGCATAAAAAATAAATTTCTAACGTACATAGAAATCGTAAGTTTTCTTTTGGAATATATGCGAGCTTACCTAATTTCTTAATCATTATTACAAATTTTCACTAAAAGGTACCTTTGCAAACAGTTAACTTATTAGAACAAAAATATATATGAGATATATCGCTGATTTTCTGAAATTGTCTGTGTCATTTATCCTCAGTGAAGCTCATAGGAGCTGCTTTAAACTTACAGCAATTCTCTATTCGCCAACATACTAGTATTAGAAAAAAAATGCCTTGAGTTAAGTAACCACCATCAACTTGTTTATGGTCTTCCACAATAACAAGACTTAATGGTTTACATAATTTTCTTGTTAAACATTTATGCTGGTATTGCGATATGGAAGGGTGTGTACATGTAATTGTATTTAAATTTTACATAAGGTAACTCGTAATCTTGAAAGATGAGTTGATTATCGTCAAAAAAAAATATTGTACAAGTAGTCTTCTTTGATTTAAAGAAAATATATACTTTCTAATTATAAAGGAATAACTATCTGTAAAATACTACTACTTTTACTCATGTCTGAGTTTTCCAGAAATCTGACTTAGGAATTGTTCTACCATTTTACAGATTCCGCATTAGAATTCTTCCCCAAATGGTGTGAAGAGAATAAAATGTCATAGCTATCTAAAAAGTACAGCTCATATCGAATGAATTCACATGATTACTGAGCATCTTCTTTCACATTAAAAGTAACAAACGAGACTTCTCAATCCTTCTAAACGATAACCTATGGCGTATTCGAGATGCTTTTTATTTCCTTTTGGTAGTTATTTTTACATATAGAGATTTAAATAAATGAATTTCAATTTCCGCTTTTTTCTGTCACGTGCTTAATTTACTCGTTGTACTTTAAAGAAACGCCTAGAAAATGGTAAGAACTTTCTATCTATTTACCTTAGAGATTTCTCGAACCTTATTAATCGGTTAATCATGATTTAAGGCGGAAGTAGACACTTGATTTTTTAACTCGCGTAAATCCTTGCAATTCATACCCAGGAATGTACAAAATAATCATTAATGACACTTCTTACATAAAGTCCGAGTCATTTCAATACGCTATGTGTTTTAGATATTAGAATTATGTACTATTTCGAGCAATGTCTGACAATTATTTGGCAGTTAATTAAAATTTTCATTATAATGTATTAAAAGTGCAATTAAGCACCAACGAAAATGAAATGCAGTGCGCAGCTAGAACAAATAATTTTTTATCAATACCTCCAGAGTGTAACAAAGACTCTTTAAATTCGGTCTGGTTCATTACAGTAAGGTAAAGAGATGGTTAATTAATTAATTTAAATCTTAATTTCTTATGATTTTGATGCGTGTTCCGTGGTGTATATGATTAAGTTATTGTCACATTATAAGTGCAATATAAGCAGAATGATTGCGATACACTTCTGTTTTGGTGCAATACAGAGTTCTCTAATTTTCAATAGAAAAAGGTACTTTGAAAAATAGGTATTTACAAAGTAAATTTGACATATGAAACCTGTAAATGTGCATGGACATAGCATTTTTTTTATTTCCAGATTATGTACAACAAGTACCGGTAGATGAGAGCTTGGCAAAAATTCTTCTGCTTCCTTTATGCTATACTTGTAGCATAGTTCATTTTATGAGGAGGGTCTTTTCATTTTTTTCAGGCAAATATAATTTGTGTTACTTGAATACATCTTGATGGAAAGATGCGTGGTTCAATCCTCAGGTGGATCCTCCTTTATCGGCTGTTACGGCGCCGTCCAGAGGTGCGCCGACTGGGTTATCCGGTCCCAGTCTGGAACCAGTTGGCTCTCGACACTGCTGTTCTATTTTACTGTCTTTTTCACTACTGTTTATTGTATCTCTACTTCTTTGCTCTTCTTCTCCACAACCATATAGACGCTGATTCCGCCTCCCTGCACTGACTCCCTATCAATCTCCTTTCGCTGCTCCCGTTATGCCAATGACTCTCAGTGCCTTCCACATTGACTGTCCCACAAATCCTCTACAACCCACTTCCACTGCAAAAATCGACCTTCCATCCATTCTGCTGACAATCCTTCAGAAAGTCATGGTACTTCAGATTTTTCCTTTCATACGCATTCTCCACCCTATCTTCCCATGGCACTGTTAATTCCAAAATATTTTTTTTTCTTTTATCCACTGATTATATAATGACTATATCCGGCTCTTGTTTGCAGCTATTATTTCAGATGGAAATGCTAATCTTTTCTTGGGGTCTGCCCGCATCTGCAATCTGTTCCTTTCCCCAACAGACCACTTCCTTCAACACTTACTTTATATCCTTTTCACCTTCCTTCACAAAGTTGACACATCCGAGGCCCTCTGAGGTCTTCTTTGGCTTTTTGGTACTTTTGGTACTTTTATCCAAGGTCAGCTATATCTCTTTCATGTCTCCAAGGCTATCTACCATCTTTCAAAGCCTCTGAACAAGCTGATAATATATGTGCTCAAAGTTTGCCGGTTTACTACAGAGGACACACTTTGGATCATCTGTCACCCCTCCCTTTCCCTTGTAACCAGATTATTTGGGCAGGGAAGAACAATATAAACTGATTTCAGCTTAAACTAAAGTCTGAATGGTCCCATCTTCCAACTTCACTTGACATGCATTTTCCGAGTTCAACCGGCTAATTGGTTTTTTCATTCCAACTGCTTTTACAATTCTTTAATCTTCCTCCAATGCATGCACTTCTCTCTGCACCGAACTGCGCTTCTTTTCTCCTGAAGCTATTCCCCATCTTGCTGTTGGTGTGACACCAAGCCCTTGCCTTCCTATTGCCAGTTTTTCTACAATGTCACCGTGTCTCAATTGGGATTCTGCTTCTTTAATTGTTTTCTCTACTGACCACTTTCTCATCGCGTCCTTGTATCTACTTTTACTGTCCAGACCTTGAAATTATCCTTTTTTTCTGTTGAGAAATATGAAGCAAGTATCCACTGTATTTTAAAAATATTAGGACACGATATTCGTATCTTTTAGGGAAGTACTAGTATTTGAACTCCAGTTATATAAGACTTGTCTTACAAATGTCACATTAGTTATGAATTATGTGGTCAGGTTGATAAAGTAACTTTCTCTGAAACATGGGATTTTTTTTTGCCTTGGTTAACCCCCCTACCGAACTTTCACCGAAAAGTTGTTGCCTAAAATAGTTTCTGTTATAAGTTATCTTAGTCTTACTTATATATCATTTGATGAAACATATGGATATAACGAACAGTATTAAATATCAAAAGTCCATAAAACAATACAAAATAGGAGCAGAGCATACATGGACCTTCAAAACATCAGCTGTGTGATCAGGTGCCATGGAGGAGTGAGCATCCGCTGCCGACCTGTCACATCCACCGTGTGCTCCTTGTCATGATCGAAAAATAACGGGAAAATCGGTCGATATCAGAACTTTACTATTGATACTACATAATGGCAAACGCGATGACGTCGACTTTTCTGAGTAATATTCCGTTCTTGTTTTCATCTGCGTTTTACTAGTATGTTAATGTTTCCCAATTTTTTTGATACTCAAGAGCTTGCTGTTGGTACGATTAATTTATTTGTGACTGAGACTAGATAAGCTGATGCTTAAGTAGTTTTTCGTAAATTTCATGGTCCTTTAAATGACCGTATTAGCAAATAGAACTGCATGTACGTACAATTAGTTTTAAGGTCACCTGAGTAAACTCAGGAGACCTACTGCTATCCGTTTTCGTCCGTCGTCGTGCGTCGTGCGTTAACATTTGAACATTTTCAACTTCTTCTCTGCAACCACTGAACCAATTTCAACCAAATTTGGCACCTAGCTTCTATGGGTAAAGGGGAACAAAAATTGTGAATTTTATGATCTCTGGGGCCTGAGGGGTGGGGCCAAAACCACTAAAATTAATGAAATCTTTAAAAATCCTCTTTTTTACTCCTGAACATCAAGCAGTCAAACTGTTTGTATGATTGTAATAAGCATTGAGTCCTCTACCAAAATTATGAAATTCATGGCCCTGGGGTCAGGGGTTCCAGTGCTAGGGTGGGGCTAAATAAGTATATAGTGAAAATGCATTATTTCTTTTAAAAATCTTCTTCTCTGCTCCTGGGTATTAAATAAACCAACTAAGTAGATAGTTATGATAAGCAAGAGTGCCTCTACCAAAATTGTGAATTTTATGGCCCCAGGATCAGGGGTTCTGCTGTTAGAGCGGGGCTCTATTTGATTATATAGTGAAAATACATGAATTGTTTGAAAATCTTCTTCTCTGCTCCTAGGTATTAGATAAACGAAGTGCATAGTTATGATGAGCAAGATTTCCTCTACCAAAATTTGTTAATTTCATGGCCCCAGGGTCAGGGGTTCTGGTGTTAGGGCGGGGCTCTATTGATTATATAGTGAAAATACATTAAATCTTTGAAAATTTTCTTCTCTGCTCTTGGGTATTAAGCAGATGAACTACCTATACAGTTATGATGAGCAAGGGCTCTAATCTTCCAGAATTGTGAATTTCAAGGCCCCAGGGTCAGAGGTACCATAGAGGGGGGGGGGGGGGGGTGCTGTACTTATATGCTGAAAATGAATGAATTGTTTGAAATCAGCTGCTTGGTATTAATGAAATATTTTTGCAAAGCAAGGATGTCTTTTCAAAAATTATGAAATGTGTGGATCTAGGCCTAAGGGTCAGGGGGTTCATGTGTGGTAGGGGCACTACTGATTATTGCTGAATATTACTGATTATTCGAAATGCATTTTTTGTTCCCCTACCCTGCCTATTGGTCAAATAAACAAACTAAGCAATTACTAAGTGTATAGTTATGATTAGCAATGGTGCCTCTTTAGAAATTATGAATGCCATAGCATCTAGCTTAAAAGATGAACCAAATTTAATCATTTGAAAGTTGTTGCATGATGCTCAGGTGACCGATAAGGCCCACGGGCCTCTTGTAAATTTACCTGATGTATTTCAAACCAATTACTAGACCTTTGAGTTTCACTAAATCGAATTATGGAATGCTTCGTCTACCTGATGTATACTTAAGGCTCACTGTGGGTGAAACTGGTCAACAGGGGATGCTTACTCCCACTAGGTCTCTGACTCCACCTCTGGAATTTCCAGGTTCCTTATTTTATAGTCTATCATCGTTATCTTCGTCATTTAATTGACTCTAAAAAAAGTGAAACCTAAAACAGACAAAGCACTTGAATATTTATAAACGATTCTCCGTGAAAATAAAGCCATCGTAAAAGGTACCTTTCTAACAAAATGTGAAATTTTAGACATGTGCAATTAAAGACGTCTACAGTAACTTAGATAAAATTAGTCTGGAAATATATAATGCAACAAAGAACAACATAAAATGAACTCTATGATAACATTGCAAGCAAAATTGACAGAATTAAAATTATGCAGGGGAATGAAATGTAAAATTCCTATTTTGAACGATTTATCACAGTAGAATGAATTTAATTAATAGAAATTTTATTACTCTTTAATTACCACTTACTTGACGTAAGTCAACTTTTGATTATGAATTGACTTTCATGTCAATCAAGGATCTTATAGCTTATTACCACTACGAGGAATTTCAAATCTTTCGCATTACTTAGATATTAGAAAAGAAATATGCCATCATAGTGATACCACCCTGAACGTGCAAATTCTTTTTAAAAGGCAGATGAAATAATATGAACGCAGGCAAAGGTTACGAAATTTTACAAAAAACAGAGGTTTACGTAAAAGAATGCACTAAGCATTGCTTTCCTTTATTTAATCGAGAAATATCACTATATAGTGTTAAAAAAAATTTTATCACTTAATTATGCAGTCATATGCTAGAATGAAATATATGGAGATAACGAATAATATTCGAGCTCAAAAGTCAATTAATCAATATAAAATAGGAGCAGAGCAAACATGAACTCCCATAATAGATGGGATCAGGTGCCATGGAGGAGAGAGAGCACCCCCTGTATTCCGATAACAGCCGTCTGGTGCACCTTGTCATGAATGGAGAGTAACAGAATAATAATTCGACAATTCAGTGAGTTAATAATGACTTAAAAATAAGTATGAAAAACGTCAGTCAGCATCTGACTCAACAATACTTTAGAATCAACCATTTTCCTAGATTTTGGGGTCATCTTTACCCACGTATTTAATTACCCTCGAACGTTTTTCTTTTTGTTAAAATATTGATTCATTGAAAACCATCGTATTTACGAGTAACCCACGAAATTAGGACCCCTCGAACAGGTCAAAGACAAATGGCCACAGGTAGACTGCTAGCCCCCAAGGCATTCACACCTGTACAAAATAAGCCCCTCCCTCGCCTGGAATTTACCACCCAGTAAAAAATCTCTGCCTTTAACGTCTTTTTCACGTAAAATATTAAAACATGAAATAGATGTGTCAGACAATGATATCTTTTATCTCAAGCTCACCGGGATATATCGTATTGAAAACGTTCACATACTTTTTATGTAAACGTTCAATTAAGTGTAAAATTTTTCGAATAAAAATACCTTGCACAGTATTCAAATATCTTTAAATGTGGTTGGTAATTGACAGATACGTGATGATTTATTTATAAATAAACCGAAAGTTTTTGTTAATTGTTTAATTGATTTTTTTGGCCAGAATAATTGATTAATTGATTGGGTGGTGGGTCGTTTTGGGACTGACATAAGTGAACCACTTCCTGTGAAATGTCACCAAGAACGCACTGAAAAAGAAAGTCCTACGCCCTATAGAATAATTCTATCCTACATGTATATTTATAATTTATTTTTCAGCCCAATCCTCAGCAGACGTGACTTTTAACCACGTACACATTTCATTTGTCGCCGCATTAGTTGTGGTCATAACCTTCTAAATTTTTCGTTTACAGGTGAAAATAGCGATTCTTTAAAAACTTAATTGATTTTTCATGAGTATCGCTCTGCATATTTATTTGATTGATTTGTGGGGGTAAATTGTGGATTACTTTGTGCAAACCTGATTGGAATGCCACTGTGGAAACAAAGATAATGTTCACTGATAAACCACTGACTGTAAACTTTGCTTTAATAAACCAGAACATTTTCAAAGCCTAGCTCTGAATTTTAGAAAACAGTTGGTTCAGAGGGCCACATGCTAATAAATTCGAGTAACCATAAATAACAAATAATGAACTCTGAAAAATAACACTTCTGACAGTCTCTGTCATTAAATTTGATTGCTACTTTGATTAATGTGAACCGATCACTTCATGTATATGATTGACATTTGCTTAGCAATATTTTCATTGAGTTAGAATCATATAATTGAAACATGTTATTTTTTCGTGCATTGTCTATTCCAGTCATCGTTTCTGAATTTTAAAAAAATGTTAAAAACTGAATCCTAGATACTCTATGTGTAAGCCCGTTTTTCATTTTACTTCTTCAATTACTCTGGACAAGGGCATTCTTAACCAAGAAAATTCGTTGGGCTTAAATGTAACGAATCTTAAAAGACATCTTCGAGGAAACTCAAACTACATGTACTTCATCTACTGAAAACATAATATGTTATGACATTGACTTTTAGCAATAGTCTTCATTTCCATTCTATTTCACTAAGTACGAATATATCATTGCTTGTTATTATGATACCTTTGGAAAAGCAACTTTCTCAAATGCTCGAATTTTAGAGTGTCCAAAAAAATGACCGCATTTAAAAGGGATCTTAATTACCAGAAAAAAGGGGTTTTTTCAAAAAATTGCAATGCAAGTAAAGTTCTTATAATTTTATTTCCATAATAAGGTACTTGACGATTTGCCACTTTAAAGATCAATATATGAATCCATATTTTAAGTACAGGTCTACGGGTCTATTTTAAGTGACAAAACTCATAATATCATGAGTAGTCAATGTTGTATCGTTTCGACATCTCATGACCTCGAATCATTAGGTAAGTTTCAGTGAAGTTTTTCTCCAAAGTAACCTTTGATTATGGGGATTCAAGATTGCACTGAAAACCGATTTATTTTCAATACAGAGGTATATTTTTACGAAATACAGACCATTAAAAATTACTTTGAATCTACCCACAAGCTCTCTGAATTTGTTATTACAAAGTTGCTGGTGTTCCTTGTTGACATCATTTTTGTAGTCTTCGAAGGCTATGTCTAAATTCCTGATGACACTAACTCTGCTGCATTTATTAGCCTACCTGTTTATCTATTCTTATGAAACAGATATGATTTGTTCAAAATCTTCTATACGAGAAGAAGAGGCCATTTGCAGTGAGCTTCAACTCGTCATTCAGATATATCGACGACCTTTTATCAATTATCAATAATTATTTCCATTTATATGGTTACTTGATTTATCCCATTGAAGACACTGTGTATATGTACAGAGTCTACTTTGTGTGCTTCATAGTTGGTTCTGTTGACTAGAAACCACAAAGAGGAGCAGACGACTTAATTGTATGACAAACGAGATGACGTCAGCTTTCCCATAGTCAACTTTCCTTTCTTTGTACATTTTACTATAGGACTATCACCTGCTTATGGTGTAATTGTGTGTCTCCAACTTATTCGCCAATCATGCTCAATTTTTAATCGAGACAGGATATCCAAAAATATGTTGATATTACAGAAATTCCAACAACCTCGTTTAAGAAGGGTGGGATTGTGGCCATTTTCAGGCCATTTTGATCTCCTTTAGAAGAAATGCTCCATATAAAGACAGGCACTTAGCATTGTTTTTGAAAGTGAGAGGGCCAACTAGAGAAATTTTTTTTTTACTTTTACTTTTTTTACAGGCCTCCCTGCCCCCCCCCCCCTGTTGCTACGCCCCTGAATGATAAAATTATACAAAAATGATCAAATTTTAAAACTGAAATGTATGAAATTTTTCTTTGCCAAATGATAGTTGATAGCTTAATATATCATATCTAAAAATTTAAGTTATATCTGATGGTTAGTTTTTTGACCCCAAGCTTCCTTAAAATCAGTATATTTTGTAAATTCTATGGTCGTTATACATGTAATGACCTTCTTTGCCTATAGAATCTATCACTTGGTTGTTTCATATCAATTGTTAGACCTTTTTTTTTTGTTCTACATTTGACAAAGGAATTTTCCGACAATTATCGACATACCCAGGGGGTCGATCTTCCATTTGTATAAGTGTGGAATATGCTGATTTAGTTTTGACTTGGATTCAATGCCTGG
The DNA here is from genome assembly GCA_003671525.1 of Saccostrea glomerata. NCBI lineage: Eukaryota > Metazoa > Mollusca > Bivalvia > Ostreida > Ostreidae > Saccostrea > Saccostrea glomerata. The sequence goes on along the minus strand of PRKT01000058.1, from coordinate 454,674 downwards.
CCTCGTTGACTATTGACATCACTTGCTGACTACCATATGCTTTTCTGAAAACTGTTGAAAACCAAGCTGGATCTGACCACTAGAATGTTTTAAATAATTTATTGACTATAAAATTTAATGAAGAAAATGTAAACGTCCTTCAAATTTGGTGTAGTTTTTTTATGATAAGATTTTTAATTTCAGAACGACAGTTCTTCGATCTTAATAATTACAAAGATACAAGTTTGCGGTTTTGTTCATTTCATAACATGCCTTTTTAGCAAGTTCTAGAAAGGCGGTGGCGGCAAATAAGCTATTTTTAAAAAAATCAAACTCAATTCGTTGACCTACTAACATATTTGTAAAGTAAGCGTTGTAGAAAACAGGATTATTTTTTCCATATGATTTCGATTCGCCCATTTAGAGGGAAATGCACATATGCATAATTTTTGTGGAACCAAAATGCATGTTTTCTGTCAAAATAATGATTGTTTATTAATAAGGAAATGCATTACAAAACTGAATAAGTGACGAAATATGCAAAGAATTATATAAATTAATAGCTATAAATCTATCAAATGAAGAGACATAGAAGGGATCTATATCTATATTGTATTTTTTCTTTGTCCTAGTGTAGCTGTACGATATTGTCACCAAATATTTTTGATTTTAAATGTTTAGCATCAACCTTGATTATCAAGGAAATAAACAAGAAATATATGTTTCGAAATATGATTTATATTACCTAGAAGTACATCAAATTCAATCAATGTACTAGTAATTTATATTATTTGCTAGATTTGCAATTGTTAATCATATAGAATGGTACTCTAAGAATTTAAATCAAACAACTTCGAAAAAATGAAGTTATTTCATATGACCATCAGCTGATTATTTATTAATTAGGAAGTTGTTTCATATGATCATCAGCTGAATATTTTGCCACTGTGATATTGAAGTGATGACTAAGTGATTATCTATATATATTACTTACTTGTCATTATGGAACATTTCGTGTTGTTTTCTTTTTCTTTTCTTTTAACTTATCAGCAAGTTTTATATTGAATGCTTTAAATTCATTGAAAATTTTTACGCAAAAAGATCACATATTCATATTTCTTTATCTTCACCTTTTGTTTTGTTAACATGAACATAAAATTCGCCAATTTTCAATCATGTGCACATTGCGGTTTTATCAAATAGACAAGAGCACCTGTCAAAAATTATTAAATTTAATTAATTAAATAATTAAAATCGTGTTTTCTCTCACTAATATATAACCTTCAGGGCATTAAATCTTTAGGAAACTTAATTTGTAATGATTATCATATCTAATTCGTGGTCTTCATGTATCTCATGGCCTATCATGAGGTCAATTGTACTTAATCAATGCGGACGAAACATTTCGATGATGTCAGATTTTCTCTAGTATTAACATAATCTACAGGAGCCTGAAACATAGCACATATGGAATTAATATTTATGATATTTGCAATATTCATCATTGTATCAACCAAAGCTCTCCGTGTTTGAATTTGCTGATTACATGAAAACGTCACCTTCTTCATTCCATTTACAAAATAAAATGTGCATATAAAAGTGCATAAAATGGATTTGAGATTTATCCTTTAAAATTTCCAGGAAGCGATTCTTTTTTTGTTATTAAATATATATATCAAAGCATGGATATATTTCATGGATTTATGCTTTAATCGGAATAAAAAATTGGAGAGTTACCAGTTATTCTGAATGCTGTTTTATTTGTCAATTATAGGCTTACTTTGAGCAACTCTGTTGACGTGATTGATACAGTTGGTCTATTTCTGAAAAATTAACAAAGAGAGACAAAATACACTTAAAACATTTTTACTAGGTGTTTAAGAGTGGTTAACACCCCTTGTTTGATTTGTTGCCATTTACAATAAGGAAGAAACATCAAATTGTGTTGATTTTTTTGTTTGAAATTGAAACTTTTCGTTTGTGTCAAATCAAATTGATACATGCGCCCGCTGGGACGGAAAACATAGTGATAAAATGACTGCACGACTTAAAAGATTATTTTTCTTATATTCCAAATTAAATACCAAACCTAAATTGGTATTTTAATCCCCTTTCTGCACAGGAAGAGCATTGATTTGGTAATTGTAGAATTTTTTTTATTTTAAAAATACTATCAAACCCCTTATTTAAATAAAATAAAATCAGATGCGTTAAAATTTTCCTTTTCGGAAACCATTTATATAGAACGTCTTTTGAGGATTTTTTTCCAATCTCTCAGGAAATGATGCCTTTCTATTTAATTGCCTTGAAGTTGAAAGAAAGAGAAATATACAGTATAACTTTAGGACATCATTTTAAAATAAGTACAACACAATTACAAAGCCTTTCTTTAATTTTTTTTAAAAATTTATTTTGAATCTGTAGCATTTTTAAAAAGTCAAATAACCTTTTTCTTGTATCTAAATTTGTCAAGAACAGTATCGTCTCTATGAGCAGAGGAGAATAAACATTCAGTCTGTATATTTCACGGTTCGTCTCCTCGAGTCTGAAATATGAGGCTTAAAAACAATCAAAATGTGTGTATAAATGTGTGCATAATCTTTGGTATTCTTTTTAAAATGTCACAGAAATAATGGCAAACTATCCGAATAATGAAAATGACAATTTAAATTGGAAATTCATGAAGGGGATATAAGTTTTCCTGTATTGAACTTAATACAGAACACTTTTAAAATATTTTTTCTTTGTTTATGGCATTTACCAAACTAATGTGAGTGAAATAATCCGGAAGGTTGTAAAAACAAGTGAATGGTGTTTTAAAGTGATGGGAATGAGAGAAGCGTAATGAATTTTCTATTAGAAAATATTAACTTAAACTAATTATTTCCATATTGTTAACAAAAGTCCTCTGCAAAATTTGTGGAAATTCTTATCCTAGCGGACCACGCTTTATGTTGTGGCTTACTGGTCACATTTTAACTACCTAGTATCAGACGTTTTGCCTTACTACAATATGCAGTAGTCTAAAATATGAAATCCATGATGCCCAATTTCAGTCTCATGAAATGTAGAACTGAATATGTCAAATAACAGCGGTAAACTGCTCCAATCAGTATTTCTCTCTGTTTGCAGTTCGCTTTGAATCAGCCATCCTTTTATATAGATTATCAAAAAGAAAAAGACTTTTAAATATATTTAGGAATATTTCCATTTATAATTTTTTTCTTTATGATAACCCTTTGAAAGTTAGCGGAGTTGATTTCCTGATAATTCTGCCGGAATAAAAATTAGGCAGGTAGATATGTCAGGAGCTAAGGAGGCCTAGTATGCATGCAAATCTCGTGCGCATCTGTCTCTGTGTCAAACGCTAAGGAGGCCAAATATGCATGTAAATCTTCTTGCGGCTGCCTTTGTGTTTGACACCAGTGGGTGAGGGTTTATTGAAATTGGCATGGGAGTCCTCGTATATTTTAGATCTATGTCTACGTTTTTAAAGTCTAAATCTACAATTTTATTTTTCAATGAAATGGAAATATAAGGAATCACTTTCTAGTTAGTATAGTTTGCCACATCTTCGCTAGCCAAGGGTTTCCGATCCGAAATCTACTCTACAACCCTTGGCAGATTTGGCTGAAAATTTTAGAACTCGCGCAAACGAATTTGATTGGCTGCGAAGTCCGAGTCTACGCAAGGTTTTTACTAATCGACGATTTTCGGCTGAATTAAAGTCTGTTCGTATTTTATGCAAAATAAGAGTAATATTTACAAGGGATGAAAGTTAGGACGTGATCTATGTTTAAAAAAAAACAAGGGATTAATTAATTTGAATTTTTTTTCTTTTAATTATATGTTTTCAAGAATTACTGAAAGGGCCACATGAGTCCGTGTTCCGCATTTTAGGTGCATCAATTTAAGCCAATCAAATGTCACGGCTAATTGATAATAATTGATACGGCAACAAGTAGAAACTGGTGACAAACTCTTTACTAAAAATCCACGAAGAACGATATTTTCTACCACTTTTGAGGTGTGCCCACTGCCCACAGCTGTATAAAGTTGATTGTATATATTCCACATCAAATTGCATGGAGGTCGCCATATTGTTTCAAACGTCATATTGATCTACGTATATGTTACAGCTATTTTGATTGGACAAATATTAAATAGCTTCAAGGGACTTAACTCAATTACGGCGATAGGCGGCGCAATCAAAGTTCCCGTTTGATAGGACTAAATCTGCCAAGGGTTGTAGAGTAGATTTCGGATCGGAAACCCTTGGCTAGCGAAGATAAGTTTGCCAGGGACTTCGCCCGTTATGCAAATTATCCCATGTTTCCCACTATCGTTGATGCCCTGGCATACTATACTAACTAGATAGTGATTTCTTAACTAACTTTCCCCTAATCGTGGACTTGAAGCATGTGCTAATGGACAATTTTACAATTTCGGAAGAGGGCGAGGTGTTAAATTTGAGGATAATCGTATAAAGAGATGACACAGCACATGTATACCTCTCTGGTTGTTCAATCCAATTTTTTTTTCAGAACAGCAAGGTTGCAGATTTGCAGCTAGCACTGAACTCATGCAATCTTTATTGGATGTTCCATAGATTTTAGGAAACATTCCCCTATACAGATTCTTTTCTACGAATTAAACAGAAAAAAACATGTCATTCACCAAAATTTAATCAAATATCAAAGAAAGAAAAATTAATTTAAACATTCTTAGAAGCATACAAAAAGTAAAGCATGTAGGAACCTTAACCTCAAATAAACAATTCAAGCCAGCTTAAGGAAAAAATACCATAAGAATATTCACAGTAGTTCTTGTGCAACATAATGTACAGTAAATTCCAATTAACAAAACAAATCATTTTAAGCCACAACATAATGTACCAGTACGACTCGTATTTAAAATGTTTAATTCTTGTCATGGTCATTTGACCATCTCAATAATTACGTTCAGTACCAAATCAAAATATATAGAATTGAACATCATTAGGTATCTGATTATTAAAAGTTTTACATTAATAAATTGACAAGGAGCTTAAATTATTTAATCCAAAATCAATAAATAATTAATAAATTTTTATCACAGGCAAATACAAGTATTTCTTACATTATATACACAAACAGCAATGCTTAATGACAATTAACTGAAAGCGTGCTGAAATTCGACAAATATATAATTTACATTGGAAATATAACAATCTACAAAAAAAATTAATATTCCTATTACCAATATAGACAATTCCATTTTAATCAACTTTACAATCTGAATATTCAAGTAACTTGTTATGTAATTTCTTTTCCCTATGATGCTAAAAAAACATTTTTTAAATAAAATTTAGAAAAGAATTTTTTACAAAAGTTTACAATTAAAGGAACCGTATTTGTAACAACAAGATGCTTAAAAATCTTGACAATTTTTTTACCATTTAAACATGCTGATACAACTGTATATCAAACAAAATTTTTCAAGTATTCTGTTAATGAAAATTTTTTTATGTTTCCACTTTAAACAAAAGTATTGTGCTCTCTATTCATATGTCCATAACACTCACGGCTAGTCTTGAAAAACTCCATGCAGATCCAGCAGATGTGGCTCTTACAATCTCGGCATTCCATGTGCTGACAACCGCCATTTTTCTCTATTCCAGCAAAACAGTTTGGGCACAATTTCCTGTTTTGTGGGTCTCGTCGCATCCATTCCCTAAGTCCTGTTTCATCATTTCCATTCTCCATCTGGTACATGGCACACGATATACCACTATGGTACTCAACGTGACATTTACTGCACACACTAGTTTTACAGGCACTGCATACAACTCTCCCTCCAACTTTGCTGACTTTGTATACCATAGGGCAATCTGGAGTTATGCAGTATCGAATTTTGTCTTTGTTTTCCATGGCAAAACATGATACGGATGAATTCAGAATGTTCTGAAGACTGCAGAATCCAAATCGTGTCATATTCAAAAAATCTTTCCAAGCCCAGAGCATATCGCATTTATCATGACAACATTTAACTGGAAAGTCCTTACTTCGAATAACAGATTCTATATTCATCTTCATGCAATCCCTACAGTATGGATGACCACAGGACTCAAGTCTGTAAATTTCACTTTCAGCAATTTCACAGAAACATATTCCACACTCTGGTTGATCAGAAGCTGCAGTTACGCTTTTTTCCCGCAAACAATCAATGATCTCAGTAATATTTTGGACAGCTTTTTCAACTGCATCATCTGATCCCAACATTTTAATTCTATGATTTCTGTGATCAAGTTCCACTGTTGACAAATTTGAAGAAACTTTCAGACCGTTAAGATCTACACCATGCATTAGAATAACTGCTTTCATTAATCCTGGTGGTTTAGATTCCCCTTTCAGATCGATCACTCTCAGTCTGGAAGAGGACAGTTTCTCGACATATTTTCTAATCTTTCCTACAGCAACTCTCCGGTCCCCCGCCCGACCATGCACGGATAATGACGAGTTTCTGTGATCCAGCAAAATTAATGTTCTAGTCTTTTTCATAATCTTCTCAACCTTTTCTTGGCCATCTCGGGTAAACAGATATCGAAGAGCAGGAATCTTTTCCATATCAACAGTTTCACCCTCAAGCAATTCCTGAACTTTGTTTCTTGTGCGAACCATGCTTTCAATGCTATCTGCATCAATATCTATCACATAGTTTTCATTTCTCTGAAGAGTAATAGTCAATCGTCTGTCAGTTTTCTCATTCTTTAGTTTCTCCTGATACTTTTCAATATCACTCTGTACTCGTTTGTAGACCTGGGATAGTACAAATATTCGTGTGTGTATTTCAGGGGTAACAGAAACAGCATGCTCCCCAATGAACATTCTGTTCCGTACCTTAGTACATGCATCAAATCCTTCCTCTGGGTCCTTGAATGTGACAAAAGCTTGATATATGAAGGAACCAGGCTTTGGCTCTATAAGAGTGACATTCAATTTATTTTGCCTAATTCCTGTGAACTCTCTAAATTGGCTCTCTATTCTTGTTCTCAGACTATACAACATTTGAGGTGTTGTGTTCACCTTTTCCCGTATAACGACGACTTTTCCTATTTCATTTTCCGAAATGTCAAATGTGTTCAAAAAACTTTCACGCAAGACATCTTCATTAACAAGATCTCCAAGACCCGAAACATATAGTTCATTTGTTTCTTTATCCTCCATTCCATTTTTATTTCCTCGTTTCACTCTTACTCGTTTTCCCCCAACAAAGAATTGATTGAGTGCACTGTATACTACGATGTGGTCAATTTTGTCTTGATCATGAATCTCAACAAATCCAAAACCCCTAGACTTTCGTCGGCACCAAACAAGCTTGGCTCTAAGTAAATCATCTTCTTCACTTTTCCCAAAGCCCTTTGGTGGTTTTGCAGTAAATTCAAATTCACATTTTCCTTTTCTAGTAGCAATTACTGCAGTTTTTGCAAATTCAGGTTTTTCAAATATAATCTGTCCAAGGTAATTCTGATTACTGTTCTTAGAAGATTTGGGTATAAATGATTGAATGGATCCAAAACGTCTAAACCACTCTACCATATCTTCGTCAGAATCGAAAACTTGTGCCTCACCAAAAATAAATACATTTTTATACTCATCTTGATATAACAAATCCTGAACTTGTCCACCTGCTCCAATGGATATCCTAATATTGGGAAACTCTGAAAGCAATGGATGTTCCACTGTTTCATTCCTTATTTTTTCTCTGATTGGATCTATCGCAGTTTTAAAAATGTGTGAGGAAATATCTGAATCAGCAATTGGCGCATAAATTGAAATTTCTCCCCTCTCACGATCTGCATCTATCACAAATATGGAATCTTGGCTCTCCGACTTCAGATTACCTTGCATGGCTCTTACCTTGCTATATCGAGGTCCAACAAATTCTCTGTGAACTTGGACACCTACATATTCAGTCAACACTGGTGCAACTTTCCGTCTTTCCACGGCATTAATGTCAAAGTCCAAGGATCCCTCAATTAACGCTTCCTCGACATCTTCATCTGCCACTGCTGTTATATTCAAAGCAAAGTCACGAGAGGTTTGCATAACCTTCTCAACTATAACCCAGTTTGGACAAGAGGCAAGTGACTGAAATGCAGATGAAGGATGCATAATGACCTGTTGATTCTTGTCTATGAAGTAGTAACCAGCTTTTTCGTGTCCAAGAAAATGGCAAAGATTACTCTGAAATGATCTGAACAGCAGTTTCTGTAGTTTTCTTTCCACGTCTTCAGCATCTGTAAATTCAAATTTTATGGTGATTGACAAATCTCTCTTCAATATGAATAAAATTTCATTTGCAGCATCTCGAATGCTTCGCATTGCTTTTCCATTAATTGAATTGTCTTTGCACCATCTACCCTTTTGCTTTTCAGTAACATTGTGCCATTTTTTGTACACCTCAAGGTTTGTAAAGTGGTCTCCATATCTGTGGCAAAATGGAACTTTCAGTTTGTCCGACTTTTCCTTTTCTTCTTTTGTACCCCCGCGATAAAATAAGGATCCAGAAACTGTGCATGAAGCTGCGATGATAATTCCCTCTAACCCAACATTTGAGTCAATTGCGTCATGGGTAAGAACTCCTAAACTTGGTTCAAATGGAAGTTTTGCAATCCACTTTCCCAATGGAGATATTTTTCCATCTTCAACAGCGCCAAGTTTATTCAGGTGTTGAAAAGCATTTGTCATTGACACTTTCTCTGGAGCCTGTACAAAGTCAAATTCTAATGGATCAACATTTAGTTGCATGAGTTTCAGAATTGCATGACCCAAATGTATTTTCAAAATTTCTGGCACAGATGTGGGACACATGATGTCATAATCTTCCTTCGAATAAAGTCGATAACATTTACCAGGTCCCGTTCTTCCAGCTCTACCTTTCCTCTGGTCCGCAGAACTTTTGGTAACTTTCACAACACGTAAGGAACTTACTTTCTTCTTTGGATCATACAAAAGTTCTTTCACAGCCCCAGTATCTACCACATATTTTACACCAGGTATCGTTACTGATGTTTCAGCTACATTGGTGGCAAGCACAATTTTTCTTTTTCCTCGAGGAGGATCCTTAAATACTAAATTTTGTTCCTCTGTTTGAAGCTTACCATGTAGAGGCAAAATCCAGTGATCTTTTCTTCCCTTTAACAAGACTTCCAGTTTTTCTGCACACTGTTCGATTTCTGCTTGGGATGTTAGGAAAACTAAAATGTCCCCGGATGGTTCCTTTCTGTGAATTTCTGCCGCTTTTTCGATAGCTTTGATCTCATAATCATCAACTACTTCTGCACCTGATGAAGGAACTAACCATTCAATTTCAACTGGAAACATCCTTCCAGATACTTTAAGTACTGGACAGAATTCGGGTCCTCCAAAGTATTGCACAAAAACATCAGGAACAATTGTTGCAGAGGTAATAACCACTCTAAGTTCTGGTCTCTGTGGCAAACACTTTTTTATCATTCCAAGCAAAAGATCAGTATATACACTCCTTTCATGAGCTTCATCAATCACGATACAGGAGAAATTCATCAGTAGTGGGTCTTTTAGACACTCGTTCAAAAGCATATGATCAGTCATGTACAATACTTTTGTTTGGTTGTTCTCCTTTGATTTCATACCAGTTTGATAACCAACAAGATCTCCTACATTTACCTTCAATTCAGATGCTACTCTTTGTGCAAGGCTCATTGCTGCTACTTTACGTGGCTGTGTACAGATGATTTTTCCAAAAGAACGTAACTCAGACTCCAAAATATACTGTGTTATTTGTGTACTTTTGCCAGAGCCAGTTTCTCCAAGAATGATAGAAACTTGATTATGAAGAATTGTTTCAACAATTTGAGTTCTTTTAGCATAAATTGGCAATGCTTGTTCTAATCGTGTACATTCCACATCAAACTGTTTCAATAATGCATCTAATTCTTTTTGTTGCATGTTTCCTGCTTTTAGACACTCAATTTTTTGAATTGTTCCAGACAGGAATGATTTGAATTCATTCTGCTGTTGCTCAAGTTCTGTGATTTTATCATTCAGAGCTTTTTTCTGTGCCTCTTTTTGTTCGTGAAGAGCAAGGTTGGTAAATTTTATTTTTTTGTTTGATGGTGTTTTGCTTAAACTGGATATTTGGCCCTGTGTTCTCCTTTCTTTATCCTGGTGTCTTCCTAATACTTCAACAGTTTTTTCTTTGACATATTGCATCTTTTTGCTTATGTCCATTAGCTTTACTTTGGGAACAGTTTCTTTTTTAAAGTGGTATCTGAAGTTTAACTGCAAACTATTTCTTCTCAAGCAACTTTCAAAGCTTTTGGCATTTACATCACTTTTGAAAACCAAAACAACAGTCGTAATTTTTGTTTTGGGATTATTTTCAAATAAATCAATTCGAAATTGAACATCTGACACAATGCCAATGAGATGAGACAGCAAATCATTCTCTCCCTCTAATTGTTTCAAAATGGTGAAGATGTATTTGACGGTTTCCTTCTCAGAATTTTCCTTACAAGTAACTGTTTCCACAGTTTTACCATCTGTTTGATTACCACTCACTCTTTTTTCTTCCTTATATGCTTCCCCAGCTTCTTGTTCTCCCAATTCTATTTTTCTTCCTTTTAACTCTTTGTTCAAATTCTTTTGTGTTTTTACCTTGCTAATCTTGTCACATTTAGATTCCTTGTTATCGTCTGACTCCTTTGAGATATTGGTTTCTTTCAATGCAACAAGTTTGCCTTCAAGGAGACAATTTTGCATAGTTTTCTCTAGTTTCTTTTTTGGGTAAGGCAATCTCACCTTTTCATCTCCCCTTGTTTCTTCTTGTTTGCTGGTATTTTGGACTGCTACTATTTCTTTTTGTTTGCTGGTATTTTGGACTGCTAATATATCTTCCGTAGGTAGTTTTGTCTTACTTTCTTCTGAATTATAAATTGAAATCCCTCCTCTTTCTCTGCTTGAATCACTGACTGGTGGATCCCCTTTGTCTTCTTGCTTGACAATATTAGCGATAACATCCTTTACATCATTATCTCTTTCAAATGAGTCTTCCTCCTTAGTTCCAGCTCTTGCAGTCAAAGTGCCATCTTTAACTGCAACAGGATTTTGATCCATTCCTACAGGGTGTTTCTCATTCAAACTGATGGTAGGTAAAAATGTTTCCGTATCATGTTGGAATATCCATCCTGGCTTGTGAGTACTTGCTATTTTGGTTTTGCCTTCTTTCCATTTTTCTTTTATGTTGGCATTTCTAGTTTCCTGTGTTGCTTGTTTAAGTTTCAGTTTTGATTCTTCTATCTCGATAGGTGACATGTTTGTTTCAAAATCAGAAGTTCTGTTTATAATTTCTCTTACTTTGCTGGTTTTTTCAATGTATTTGAATGAATTCATCTCCTCTTGTTGCTCGACTTTACTTTCTGTGATTTCGCTCTCATCAGCAACAGTTTTGTTTGCATTCCCATCTTTTAATGCAACATCATCATGTCTTTTACCATAAGTATTTTTAGCTATACTTATAGCCTTTTGCATATTCCGACACTCAGAAACTTCTTGTACTTTTTCTGAATTGGCTTCATTTGTGGTGGATGACTGATGCTTCCCTTTATATATGTCCATTTCTTCTTTGTCCTCTGAAGATTTTCCTTTTGATACCCTGTAAACCATTGGAATGATTGTGTCTCTTTGAGAAAGTTTGTTTTCTTTAATCTCTTGTGGCTGACTAACGTTTTGAGGTTCAACGAATTCGGCATGGTTTTTGCTGTCAGATTTTCTTTCATCACTTGAGTTGCTAGGGGATAAGTTCTTTTTCTCTGATGTTTTCATATGATCATCATGAGTTTCCTTTGTTACTAATAATGTTTTCTTCTCAACAGGTTTCTCAACAGATGTCATTTTGCCTAGATCTGTAAATCCTTTTTTATCTTTTGATTTAGGTATAAGTCTTTCCTTCAGCTCTTTAACTTCTTTGAAAAGAAAGTCTTGGTGGTTTTCTTTCTTGTTTGACATTCTTTCCTCTCTAATGTCAGACAACAGCAAACACTGATTTTCTTTTTTTGTTTTAGTGTTCCTAGTCATTGCAATACATGCTCCTCCATTCTCCGTTTCATGTTTTTCTTCTGTTACAAGTTTGCTTTCAGTTTTCTCTTTTACTTCCATTAGTTTTATTGAAGCCATTGGGCACTCTTTCCAACCATCACAATTTCTTTGACCATCTTCACTCCAGTATTTAGTCTCTGATTGTCTTTCTTGGAAATCTATATTTGTAGGCCTATTTTCCATTGCATTTCTGAAAAGAATATTTTCTTTTGGGGGTATGTGTACTTGTTTTTCGTTTTCCTCATTTGATTCATTAATGTTTTTCTCTTTTTCTTCCTTGCTTACAACTTTGCTAATTGATCTAAGATCACCTTGAAATGAACTGATTGTTATACTTTCGGATCTTTCTTTTCTTTCAGTAGGTTCATATATCCCATTGTCTTTCCTATGTAAACCTTCTACATGTGACAAAGATTTTGTAGCTTCTTTTCCTTGTATATCATTTGAAAAAGCTCGAGGCTTCCTTGTGTGAAATGTAGTTTGGTCATGAGGAAATTTATTACATTTATCTTCAGAGCTTTGGATTTGGATGGACGAAGGCTCAGGTAACTGTTTTTCATACTTCTTAAAAGAAGGTTGATGCAAATTATCTACTTTTTCTGTGTTTCTACCACATATCTCTGACAGTTCGGATCTATACTTGGAAGAAAGAAATACATCTGCACCTTTTTGGCTACAAGATTTTCTCAAAATGTCCTTTTCTTCCAATTTTTCAATTGATCCTGTGGTTTGCTCATTCGATTTGATAAAATTTCTCTCACTCAATCTCGTGCTTTCCCTCAGTGAGTAGTCTGCATGCCCTGTTGAGTATTTCAGATTTGGTGAGGGTTGTACTAATGATGTATACACATGTGCATTACTTGGCATATAGGAATCTAAACTCTCTTCAACTGTTGGAAATATTTTCACATCAGTTCCCTCTCTTTTTGAAGTTCTAACCATTCCTTTTGTGGACTGAAATGTACTTTTATCACCAGAAGAAGTGCTTTTTCTCAATTTATCTTCCAGATCTTGAATTTTGGAGGAAGAATGTTCAGGCGTCTGTATCACATACCTCTTGAAACGATTTTCATGCAGATTATTCACTATCTCTGTGTCTTCACCAGATCTTCTTGAAACATCCGACCGGTACCTAGAGGAATGTGGTACACTGGCATCTTTTTGGTTATAATATGATTTTCTGAGAAGTTCTTTTTCATCCCATTTCCCAATTGCTCCAGTTGCTTGCCTTTTGGACTCAATTAAACTATTGTCATTTGTACTCTTTCTTTCCCTAAGTAAAGAGTCTGAATACCTTGATGAGTGTTCCACAGCTGATGTAGGAGATTAGGATGATCCATACACATTCCTTGATTTATAAGAATCCATGCTTCTTCTTTCTGCTACAGGAATCCTCACATCAGTTCCATCTCTTTTCTGGGTCATACCAATTCTTTTTGTTGGATCTACTGGTCTTTCTGTCTCTTCTTTTGTTGTAGTTTGACCTATTCTGTTTACTCTACAATAATTAAATTGTCAACTGATACAAATTCAACTGAGAGATTTTATTGGACTTTTAATACATTTTAAATATAATCGTATCACATTGCTTCAAATAATGGTATTTCAAATTTCTTTGGCCATGCTATAGACTTAAAGTGAAAAAAGACTAAATGTCATCACATACCCTTTTGTCATCAATAAAATTTGTACTTTTGTCTAAATCTCTTTTTATCAAATGAATGTCATATCTTCTGGTTATGAGCTTTTTCGTAAGTTTCTCTTTATTACTACCTAATAGACAGAACAAAAATTGGAGAGAAAAATTCTCTAAAATTGGAATTAGTTCCATAACGTACCCTTATACTGTCTGTTGACATAATTGTTTCTCATCGATAGCAAATTATCTAGTCATTGATGATATTTAAGAGCATAAAAATATAAATTTACAATAGATATTTGTAATACACATTTGCCCCCTCCCTCTCTTGAACAAGGGGCATAACAATTAACTCTTTCAAAATTGCTTGATTGTACCCAAAACAGAATTTTCATTTCAGTATGTGCAACCTCTGCAAAGAAAATGAGAGGAAAGGCTTATAATTGGAATTTCCAAGTCCAAGGGGAATAACTGTCAAAAATTGCTTGATTGTACCCTAAACAAAACCTGGCCTAGATATCTCATAATAATCTGTATACCAAATTTCATTTCAGTATATGCAATCTTTACAAATAAAATGAATGGAAAATGCCAATAATTGGAAAATTTCTTAAGTCCAAGGGGCATAATCCCATTTCCCAATTGTTCCAGTTGCTTGCCTTTTGGACTCCATTAAACTATAGTCATTTGTACTCTTTCTTTCCCTAAGTAAAGAGTTTGAATACCTTGATGAGTGTTCCACAGCTGATGTAGGAGATAAGGACGATCCATACACATTCCTTGATTTATAAGAATCCATGCTTCTTCTTTCTGCTACAGGAATCCTCACATCAGTTCCATCTCTTTTCTGGGTCATACCAATTCTTTTTGTTGGATCTACTGATCTTTCTGTCTCTTCTTTTGTTGTAGTTTGGCCCATTCTGTTTACTCTACAATAATTAAATTGTCAACTGATACAAATTCAACTGAGAGATTTTATTGGACTTTTAATACATTTTAAATAAATTCATTTTACATTGCTTCAAATAATGGAATTTAAAATTTCTTTGGCCATGCCATAGACTTAAAGTGAACAAGCTAATTAGCAATGCGAAGCATTCGAGATGCTGCAAATGAAATTTTATTCATATTGAAGAGAGATTTGTCAATCACCATAAAATTTGAATTTACAGATGCTGAAGACGTGGAAAGAAAACTACAGAAACTGCTGTTCAGATCATTTCAGAGTAATCTTTGCCATTTTCTTGGACACGAAAAAGCTGGTTACTACTTCATAGACAAGAATCAACAGGTCATTATGCATCCTTCATCTGCATTTCAGTCACTTGCCTCTTGTCCAAACTGGGTTATAGTTGAGAAGGTTATGCAAACCTCTCGTGACTTTGCTTTGAATATAACAGCAGTGGCAGATGAAGATGTCGAGGAAGCGTTAATTGAGGGCTCCTTGGACTTTGACATTAATGCCGTGGAAAGACGAAAAGTTGCACCAGTGTTGACTGAATATGTAGGTGTCCAAGTTCACAGAGAATTTGTTGGACCTCGATATAGCAAGGTAAGAGCCATGCAAGATAATCTGAAGTCGGAGAGCGAAGATTCCATATTTGTGATAGATGCAGATCGTGAGAGGGGAGAAATTTCAATTTATGCGCCAATTGCTGATTCAGATATTTCCTCACACACTTTAAAAACTGCGATAGATCCAATCAGAGAAAAAATAAGGAATGAAACAGTGGAACATCCATTGCTTTCAGAGTTTCCCAATATTAGGATATCCATTGGAGCAGGTGGACAAGTTCAGGATTTGTTATATCAAGATGAGTATAAAAATGTATTTATTTTCGGTGAGGCACAAGTTTTCGATTCTGACGAAGATATGGTAGAGTGGTTTAGACGTTTTGGATCCATTCAATCATTTATACCCAAATCTTCTAAGAACAGTAATCAGAATTACCTTGGACAGATTATATTTGAAAAACCTGAATTTGCAAAAACTGCAGTAATTGCTACTAGAAAAGGAAAATGTGAATTTGAATTTACTGCAAAACCACCAAAGGGCTTTGGGAAAAGTGAAGAAGATGATTTACTTAGAGCCAAGCTTGTTTGGTGCCGACGAAAGTCTAGGGGTTTTGGATTTGTTGAGATTCATGATCAAGACAAAATCGACCACATCGTAGTATACAGTGCACTCAATCAATTCTTTGTTGGGGGAAAACGAGTAAGAGTGAAACGAGGAAATAAAAATGGAATGGAGGATAAAGAAACAAATGAACTATATGTTTCGGGTCTTGGAGATCTTGTTAATGAAGATGTCTTGCGTGAAAGTTTTTTGAACACATTTGACATTTCGGAAAATGAAATAGGAAAAGTCGTCGTTATACGGGAAAAGGTGAACACAACACCTCAAATGTTGTATAGTCTGAGAACAAGAATAGAGAGCCAATTTAGAGAGACCCGATGCCTGGGAATTGATTTTGTTTGTTTTTTTTTCTTTTCTTCTTTTTTAATGAACTGAGGATAGGCGGTGGAAGTCAAAGCTTTGTAAATGTTATTGATAGTAATTAAATAACTGCGCTCGCCCCAACGGTCGCACCGTAGAACATATTACTATATAACTTAGTACTTACACACGGTAGTTGACAATAGTCTTTTTTTCCGCTGATATTCATATTGGTGCTGGAGAGAAAAATATCTTTTTGTTAATGTTACAAAGGAAGCAGGTAAATTCTGCGCATGCGCAGAGAGGTAGACAGATGTTCCGATTGAAAAAACGTTCGGAAGGTTTCGGTAGGCCAAAAGCTGCAAAAAGTCGCCTAAATATATATTTCAGAAAACATGAAACATATTGTCTTCAAATGACAACTGCAGTTGTTCATAGACCAAGTGATGAAATAATTGATGTAAAAACAATGCCGATGGACGTAAACAGGTAAAAAATAGTGAATTTGTTCCCAACAGAAGGGTGTTGTAAACACAAGTTCGGGTCACAGGTATACTACTTGGGTCTTGTTTTTAAATATGTATGTACCTTATTGATATGTTAATTGTTTTTTACATAACAATAAGGTACATATACATATTTATAAAGCAAGACCCAATTTCCTGTGGTAAGAGTGGGTACGTTTTGGTAAAGGTTAAACAGCTGTTAAATTAAGAAGACTTGTATTTATTTTTCAAAGGGCAAGTAAAAGATGGTGATACACTGAAGAACACTATTTTAAAATTTGCTTCTGTAGTTTAAACAAGCTCTCTGTTGGTGTCAATACTAGTAGTGCTCTGAAACACTCTCCATCTAGGTTGGTCATGATTTTCTCCCTTGTGAATGTTAGATAATTAAAATAAGGTCAAACCCAATCTATTTCAAGAGGTAATCAAAGCAGATTAGAAGTAAAAAAAAAGTATCACACCAAAAATCTAGATTATGAATAGAAAAATTAAACCGAGGAATTATATAGAACAATATCAATATTTCGGTGAATTGTTTTAGGCTTTTAGCCCTAGTGCTCTAATGTAATCTAAATATTAATCTAATTTTAAGCATAACTCAGGTGAGCAGATGATTATCTTATCTGCATAATAAATATTTTGTTATGTTTATCATTTGATAGAGATCTTAACTTTCTTCTCTTTAATGTATACATTGTGTATTTGCAGTTATGGTTGTACAAGGCAAGCATTTGTCAGAATATTCCTTACTGAGTTCCTGTTTTCATCACCAGTCAATGAATTAAGTAAGTTTTATTAATCAATATATTTTGACTGAATATGTTTCTAACTGAAATAGATTTAATTCATTGAACAAAAGTACATGTATTGGAATGTTACAAATCTATAAACTAAGCTTTGCAAATCATACAAACTGATTTGTTCTGGTAAAAGTCCCTGAATCAGTTGCAGAGTAGTTCCCATTAATATGATTAAAAATCAAAATAATATTTTTAAAAGTTGAATTGTATAAGACTGATTATATTGGCATCATTTTCAGACATTTTGTCTAAATATTCCAAACATTTATCATCCTTTGACATTAATTTGACATACTGTAAAATCACAATTTTTTGTGGGGGTTTAATTTTTGTTGTTTTCGAGGTATGAATCGGCCCAAGAGTTCATGTCCACCACGAAATGTAAAATGTCATTCATAACTACTAGGCAATTCTTCATCCATGAATTCAAATTCCAAATAAGAGTTTTTCCTTAAACCACGAAAATTTGACCACACAAAAATATGTGATTTAACAGTACCCTGGTATATACTCTTGGAGTACATGTCTATAAAATATATCTGGATGCAGTGGATATTATGTATTATTATGCTTCCTGTTAGTTTGTCTCTATATAACCCATACCCTACTATTCTCGCATAGTGGTCTAAGGATTTATATAGCGTAAACATACTATGCCGAAATAGTGCACGGCTTTATTTATTGAATAAAATTCTTCAATGCACAAGCCGGGGATCGAACTCACGATCATGAGATTGTCAGTCCGATGCCTTATTGATTACGCCACTGAGACGATCACTGATTGATAGAATTTTGTTCAATATATAATCTTAATTTATACAATTGACACAAGAAGGAGAAAATAGAAAAATATTATTTGAAAACAGTTACATTTTTCTAAGGACCTTAGATTAATGTGTACAACAAAGTTTCAAACTAATTACATACAGATCGTTAGATGAACTGATGTCATAGGGTCATTGAAACGCTTGATTGAAGGATGTAAAATAAAATTTTTAATGTGAATCAACGTCTGCAAACAAATAAGTCTTACTAACAAAACAGAAAATAAAGATGAGTTGCTTTGGGACAGAAAATCCCGACTTATTTAGAGAAAATACTAGTAACCAAAATAACTAAGCATGCAAACAATTTTAGCATGAAGATTTTAAATGAGTTTTTTCAAGTGCGCTGTGTAAGCACCAATATTTTCAGGAAAAAGTCAAATAGATTGCCGCATAAATAATTACAACAGTCAGCATAATAATAACAATAGTGTTGCATTATGCATGTACTATGCCTAAATAGTAGGCAGGGTTTGACACATAGTGCACTCGCCTCCGGCTCGTGCACCATGTGTCAGGGGCAAATGTGTATTACAAATATCTATTGTAAATTTTTAGCTCTTCTGAGCCAAAGGCTCAAAGAGCTAATGCTATGGCCATTTGTGCGGTGTGCGTCGTGCGGTGTGCGTTAACTTTTTAGAATATGGGCCATAACTCAAGAACCCCTTGGCCAATCAGTGTCAAATTTGTCACAGGGTATCCTTGGCCCAAGGGCTACCATTTATACTAAAATAAGGGTTGGGACCCTAAAACAAGGGGAGATAATCAGGAAAACAAAACCAAAAGTACTGGTTGCAAAAAAATCTTCTTCTCCAGAACCACCAGGCAGATTTTCACCAAACTTACATACAATGATCAGGATATGTTGAAGATTAAAAATTGTTCAAGGCATGACCCTGGGGCAAAGGGCGTGGTCTCAAGGTCACTTCAAAGTTGACCTAAATTTACAATTAATGAAAATGTCTATATTTTCTTACTATAAGGACTAGGATCATCAAATCTTGTAAGTAGATGCATCTTAGGACTTCACATCATGTTAACTCAAAAGTAGGTCATGGTGACCTACATTTTTAATTTTGCGGGCATTTGTTTTCAAATAGATTTGAAGGCATATTTTGGACACTGTAAGGCCTATGATCATCAAACTTTGTCAGTTGATGCATCGTGGGTCCTTGAACAACGTCAACTTAAAAGTAGGTCACTGTGACCTACTTTTTGAACTTTATGACTTATCCTTTTTAAAACATTTCATCCCATTATTTCAGACACTGAGAGGGTTAGAATCATGAAATCTTGTAAGTTGCTGCATCTTGGGACCTTAAAACATATCTATGTAAAAGTAGGTCACTGTGACCTACTTTTTGAATTTTGCAGGTATTTGTTTTCAAATTGTTTAAAAAGGCATATTTTGATTACCTTCAGACCAATGATCACCAAACTTGGTCAGCTGATGCATCTTGGGACTCTGAAAAATGTCGACCAAAATGTAGGTCACTGTGACCTACTTTTAACATTTTATGGCTATATTTCAGTATCTTAAGTATTTATTGGCTTAGAATCATCAAACTTTGTGAGTTGATGCATCTTGGGTTTTCGGAGAGTGATGACCAAAAATTAGGTCACGGTGACCTACTTTCAATATTTTATGGCTATATTTATGTATCTCCAGAACTTATCGGCTTAGAATCATCAAACTTTGTCAGTTGATGCATCTTTGGTTTTCGGAGAATGCTGACCAAAAAGTAGGTCACAGTGACCTACTTTTGACATTTAATGGCTATATTTATGTATTTCTGGTACTTATCGGTTTAGAATCATCAAACTTTGTTAGTTTATGCCTCTTGGGTTTTCAGAGAATGTCAACCAAAAAGTAGGTCACAGTGACCTACTTTTGAATATCTCAGTTATTTATTGGCTTAGAATGATCAAACTTGGTCAGCAGATGCATCTTAGGTCTCTGATAAATGTCAACCAAAATGTAGGTCTTGATGACATACTTTTGACATTTAATGGCTATATTTAAGTATCTCCAGTACTTATCGGCTTAGAATCATCAAACTTTGTCAGTTGATGCATCTTGGATTTTCGGAGAATGTCAACCAAAAAGTAGGTCTCGATGACCTACTTTTGACATTTTATGGTTATATTTAAGTATCTCCGGTACTTATTGGCTTAGAATCATCAAACTTTGTTAGTTTATGCCTCTTGGGTTTTCAGAGAATGTCGACCATCTTTTGAATATCTCAGGTATTTATTGGCTTAGAATGATCAAATTTGGTCAGCAGATGCATCTTAGGCCTCTGATAAATGTCAACCAAAATGTATGTCACGATGACCTACTTTTGACATTTCATGGCTATATTTAAGTATCTCCAGTACTTTTGGCTTAGAATCATCAAACTTTGTCAGTTGATGCATCTTGGGTTTTCAGAGAATGTTGACCAAAAAGTAGGTCACGATGACCTACTTTTGACATTTTATGGCTATATTTAAGTATCTCCGGTACTTATTGGCTTCGAATCATCAAACTTTGTTAGTTTATGCCTCTTGGGTTTTCAGAGAATATCGACCAAAAAGTAGGTCACGGTGACATACTTTTGAATATCTCAGGTATTTATTGGCTTAGAATCATCAAACTTTTTCAGTTGATGCATCTTGGGTTTTCCAAGAATGTAGACCAAAAAGTAGGTCAAGGTGACATATTGGCTTAGAATCTTCAATCTTAGTTTGTCTATTAATGCATCTTGAGTCCTCAGAAAACTTCAATCTTAAAGTAGGTCACCGTGACCTACTCATGGTTTTTTTTATAGCTTTATTAAAATATCTTCAGTCCTAATTGGCTAAGAATCATCAAACTTTTTATCAGTTGATGCAACTTGGGTTTTAGGATACTAAGGGTTAGAAGCTTCAAATGCAAGTGATAGGTTGTACAATTTATCAGAAGAGCGATTCAAGGCCCTTGGGCCTCTTGTTATTTTTATCATGTTTATGCTCTTAAATATCACCAATGATTAGATAATTTGCTATTGATGAGAAATCATTATGTCAACAGACAGTTTAAGGGTATTTTATGGAAATAATTCCAATTTTAGACATTTAATTTGGATCTGTCCGTCCGTCTGTCTAGCTGTCCGTCCTTCCGTCCGTCATTCTGTCTGTCTGTAACGCTTTCGTTTCCACACGATATCTCGAGAACCCTTTGAGCTTTCGCAATGATATTGTGCATAGCAACTCCCTATGGACTAAAGAAGAATCCTATTGATTTTGAGGTCAAAAGGTCAAAGGTCAAGGTCATAAATTTGCAAATTCTGTCTGTTATAACACTTTCGTTTCCGCACGGTATCTCGAGAACCCTTTGAGCTTTTGCAATGAAATTTTACATAACAACTCCCTGTGGCCTAAGGAAGACCCCTATTGATTTTGAGGTCTAAAGGTCAAAGTTCAACGTCGTAAATTTATACATTATGTCCGTGTGTAACACTATCCTTTCCGGGCGATATTTCAAGAGGATTTTGAGCTTTTGCAATGTAATTTTATACCAAAACTCCCTAGGATCTCTCTCACCCCTCTCAAAGTGTCCCGCCCCATTTGTTTTAGGAGTATTTATTGTATTAAATGTCGCTTTTTTTAGCACAGGGGCATGAGGAGAGTTATTACGTATAAAAAAGGTTCTAGGCGGACTTTATATTCTTATACATCTATTAGAACTGTTTAATAAGGTTAAATTAGACACCATGCATTGAAACAAAAGAAGAGACAGAAAGACCAGTAGATCCAACAAAAAGAATTGGTATGACCCAGAAAAGAGATGGAACTGATGTGAGGATTCCTGTAGCAGAAAGAAGAAGCATGGATTCTTATAAATCAAGGAATGTGTATGGATCGTCCTTATCTCCTACATCAGCTGTGGAACACT
The DNA here is from genome assembly GCA_003671525.1 of Saccostrea glomerata. NCBI lineage: Eukaryota > Metazoa > Mollusca > Bivalvia > Ostreida > Ostreidae > Saccostrea > Saccostrea glomerata. The sequence goes on along the minus strand of PRKT01000058.1, from coordinate 432,454 downwards.
CATCAAGGTATTCAAACTCTTTACTTAGGGAAAGAAAGAGTACAAATGACTATAGTTTAATGGAGTCCAAAAGGCAAGCAACTGGAACAATTGGGAAATGGGATTATGCCCCTTGGACTTAAGAAATTTTCCAATTATTGGCATTTTCCATTCATTTTATTTGTAAAGATTGCATATACTGAAATGAAATTTGGTATACAGATTATTATGAGATATCTAGGCCAGGTTTTGTTTAGGGTACAATCAAGCAATTTTTGACAGTTATTCCCCTTGGACTTGGAAATTCCAATTATAAGCCTTTCCTCTCATTTTCTTTGCAGAGGTTGCACATACTGAAATGAAAATTCTGTTTTGGGTACAATCAAGCAATTTTGAAAGAGTTAATTGTTATGCCCCTTGTTCAAGAGAGGGAGGGGGCAAATGTGTATTTCAAATATCTATTGTAAATTTTTATTTTTATGCTCTTAAATATCATCAATGACTAGATAATTTGCTATCGATGAGAAACAATTATGTCAACAGACAGTATAAGGGTACGTTATGGAACTAATTCCAATTTTAGAGATTTTTTCTCTCCAATTTTTGTTCTGTCTATTAGGTAGTAATAAAGAGAAACTTACGAAAAAGCTCATAACCAGAAGATATGACATTCATTTGATAAAATGAGATTTAGACAAAAGTACAAATTTTATTGATGACAAAAGGGTATGTGATGACATTTAGTCTTTTTTCACTTTAAGTCTGTAGCATGGCCAAAGAAATTTGAAATACCATTATTTGAAGCAATGTGATACGATTATATTTAAAATGTATTAAAAGTCCAATAAAATCTCTCAGTTGAATTTGTATCAGTTGACAATTTAATTATTGTAGAGTAAACAGAATGGGTCAAACTACAACAAAAGAAGAGGCAGCAAGACCAGTAGATCCAACAAAAAGAATTGGTATGACCCAGAAAAGAGATGGAACTGATGTGAGGATTCCTGTAGCAGAAAGAAGAAGCATGGATTCTTATAAATCAAGGAATGTGTATGGATCGTCCTTATCTCCTACATCAGCTGTGGAACACTCATCAAGGTATTCAGACTCTTTACTTAGGGAAAGAAAGAGTACAAATGACAATAGTTTAATGGAGTCCAAAAGGCAAGCAACTGGAACAATTGGGAAATGGGATTATGCCCCTTGGACTTAAGAAATTTTCCAATTATTGGCATTTTCCATTCATTTTATTTGTAAAGATTGCATATACTGAAATGAAATTTGGTATACAGATTATTATGAGATATCTAGGCCAGGTTTTGTTTAGGGTACAATCAAGCAATTTTTGACAGTTATTCCCCTTGGACTTGGAAATTCCAATTATAAGCCTTTCCTCTCATTTTCTTTGCAGAGGTTGCACATACTGAAATGAAAATTCTGTTTTGGGTACAATCAAGCAATTTTGAAAGAGTTAATTGTTATGCCCCTTGTTCAAGAGAGGGAGGGGGCAAATGTGTATTACAAATATCTATTGTAAATTTGTATTTTTATGCTCTTAAATATCATCAATGACTAGATAATTTGCTATCGATGAGAAACCATTATGTCAACAGACAGTATAAGGGTACGTTATGGAACTAATTCCAATTTTAGAGACTTTTTCTCTCCAATTTTTGTTCTGTCTATTAGGTAGTAATAAAGAGAAACTTACGAAAAAGCTCATAACCAGAAGGTATGACATTCATTTGATAAAACGAGATTTAGACAAAAGTACAAATTTTATTGATGACAAAAGGGTATGTGATGACATTTCGTCTTTTATTCCGTCGTCAATTCAGTGTATAGATAATGGACTAACAATTACTGTAGTATGAAAAATGTGAGTCAGCATTTGACTCAATAATTATTGTAATTTTTTACATGGGCATTGCATCGACTATAGAATTACGAAATGATGACTTTAAACGAGACTGCTGATATTCTTGTTTCTTCAACTTGTTTGTCAATAATTTACCTCGTGTAAGGTTTGTTCATACGTAGGAGATATATAAACACTGTATACAGGTGATGAAGGTATATTGCAGCATAAGTAGGAGAAGTTGATGATAGAAAGTTAAAGTCATCACGTTTATCACAGTGCTTGGTGTTTAGATTACCATTAACGTCTTTTTCGAGTAAAATATTCAAACATGAAACAGATGTGTCAGACTCTATGGTTTCTTTAAACTTAAGCTCACCAGGATATATCGTATCGACATAAGAATTGAAATTACCATTGTTAAATGACAATATGTCGTCGATATATCTAAATGTCGAGTTGAAGGCCACAGTATGTTTTCTCTTCTTTTCACACACAGGATTTTGCACAAATTCTACTTCATATGAATACAAAACTAAGTCTGCTTATAATGGGGCGCCATAGGTACCCATGGGAATTCCAATATATTGTTGAAAGACCTTGTCTCTAAACACATCATACATATGTTATCAATCAGAAACTCAAGCATCTTTTTGATGTAAACTTCAGGGTACTTGTGTGCACAGTCAGAATGTTTTTGACAAAATGATTTTTAAAGTGTCCAATATAGATGTAGAACGAAAATTATAATTTTAAATTAAAGAAAAGATTAAAATACTTTGAACTGAGAAATCAATTCGAGTTAAATTTACAGATTTGGTATTTATAATTTTTCGTAATTTTTTAATTTATGTACAATAAAGATAGGATTCTTCTCTAGTTTCTGACAAGATGAAGTATTCAAAGTACATTTGCTTATATGTCTTCTATATTTAGGTGTAAGAGATTTAAAATACTATATTTTTCTTTCCTTGTCACAATTGTACAACTTTGAATAAATTCGTAAACCGCATATGAAAGCTAACAGGGACTTTATTTTGGCGGAATGGTGGCGTGTTAAAATATCTTCTTTTCTGCCTCTCAAAATTATCATAGAACAATGAATTTAGTTATAATTTTTACACAATCAAAGAATTGAAGAACTTTTCAAATGTAAGTTTAATCAATAATAAGGGACTAAAGATTCTAAATATATCAAATAAATATAATTTATCAAACAAACTAGAACTAGCTCTTATAACCTTCCTATCTGAGTACATATTTGAGCGAAAAATCCGTTAAAAGGATTTTTTTTATCTCTTAGTAAACGATCAAAAGCTTTTGTTTTTGTTTCATTTTGATCTTTATATGACAACTTAAAAAAATTAAATATAAGAAGCATATGAAAATAGCTCATATATCCTAAAAAATTAAGAAAAGTAAAGAAAATTCGGATTAGCCAATATCCATTTCAGTTATAATATTGAAGTCAATTTGGTAATATAATCTTATAGCCTCTTTTCGGTAGTATCTTTTTATGCAAAAAGAAAAACATTCAATCTTTTGAAGTACAATTAGGGATCGCATTATTGGCAACAGTAATCTTTTTTATTATGAATGTCCAAGAAAATGGTAATGACCATGACCTGACCTTGTCTCTTATATACAACGGTCAAAGTTAATTTCACTGATACCATCACTCAGTGATATCTTCTTCTTGATTCTCTGAAAATGTCATTAATTTTTAAATACAAGAAATATGTGAAGAATCCTACCTTAAAAAATGTAATACCACTCTTATTGGATCCAAAAAATATATTTCATTTGTTTCTTTAAATGAAGCGTGTTATAATGCTTTGACAATGAACTTAAAGTCAAACTATCAGCAGTTACAAAATAATTTTTTTATGTTAACCTTTACCAAAACTATCGATTATTACATTTTACGTCATCACAGTCTGTGACATCACAGGTATTTAGATATCGTACCTTTAATCGGATCTTAACCGAATAAGTATACATTCTTGTAGTATACATATCACTCATTCCGTGAAGATTTCGAAGTCTTCCAAGACCCATTAAGGAGTTTGGAGCATGGGCAGCTGTTCCGTATCGTCTTGGATAATCCCTTGTAGGATCAACTCCTTTTTCTCTTTGGCTTCTTCTGAAAACTTCCCAGAGATAATCAACAAAACAATGATGAAGGTAGAAAATTGGATCGTAAGCAGCAGTTTCAGCAGGTGACATTATGCCTCCAATGTGTTGGTGGACATCTCCATGTCTGATTTCAAAGTCGAACGGTGGTGGTGCATGAGGCTCAGAGATTTCTTCCAAAGAAGATCTTGTCATGACCGCCCGGATGTGTCTGTAGGTGAAATATTCTCCTTCGTGACCTCCAGCTCGAACAAGAGGTCCTGCTGGTGTTTGCCAGTATCTGAAGGGTCCATCAATAACACGACCTTTCATTGTTCCCATGAACTGTGGTGACCATATGATGGATCTGGTTGGATCTCTTAGCGGTTGATCTAGACGAGAATCGAAGTAGAGTAAAGTCACTCCTGGTACCTTCTGTCGGAGAGCATTTTCAAAGCTGTAAATGATTAAAAACTAAATTATTATACATGAAAGACAATGAATTGATTAGGTATTTCTAAAGTTGAATGATACATAATGCTTTAATTTCATTTTGATTTATTGTTTTCACGTATTAAAGATAGCTTTGTAAAACTGCATAAACAGTTTGTACTAATTCAATTGTTGAAAGCGTGTGACCGAAATCTTAAAAATTCTTAAAATTTGTAAGTTTAGAAACGCACATAAGTAGAAGAACTCTATGGAAAGCAAGGAAAGCTGCTCCGTGGTGGACATCATCACCTCTTTGTTGATGAAGCAATCCCAAAGCATCAAAACGGTTAGGTTTGACATCCTGAAAGGATAAACAGACGTTGTACCTTTTAAAAACAACATCATCTATGACGAAAGGAATGTTACGTTTAAAAGATACCAAGTAAGACATGATACATATATCAAAATCGAAAACTCCAACCGACGAATAGATTACATTAACAAAAAAGTATGAGGAATTTTTTCTTCTTTAAAATCTTAACTGAATATGTAAAGTTTTAGAATTTCAGGTAAAGAATTATTTACAGTATCTCTTTTCAGCATGTTGATTGCTCTGAAGTAGTCCTGTCGTTGTTGATCTGTTGCTCGTCTGATTTCCACTCGCCTTCTCAAGGCTTGTCTCTTAGATCGTGCCTCCTTGTTGGCCATTCGTAATAACTCGTCTATCCAGTGAGTTGTTTCCGTCGTAATGTTTGGATTTAGGGCCTGGAGATGCCATCTAAATTTTTGAATACAATACTGATGAACATTATCGAGACGAGGGTCCATCTCTCTGGTGTGGAAACGAGGTTGATCGAAACAGCTCTTTAGCTCTTCGGGAGTGTCGATGATGGTCATCTTGGATTGGACCAGAGTCGCAGTAAGACCCAGCCAGAGTAGCGTCTGCATGGCTTTCATCTGAAAGAGAAAAAACCCAGCAGCTGTCAATATTGAAACGACCTCGTTTTGGAATTTTAGCTCTTTAGCTCTTCGGGAGTGTCGATGATGGTCATCTTGGATTGGACCAGAGTCGCAGTAAGACCCAGCCAGAGTAGCGTCTGCATGGCTTTCATCTGAAAGAGAAAAAACCCAGCAGCTGTCAATATTGAAACGACCTCGTTTTGGAATTTTAGAATGTAGGTTATTGAGAGCAGATGTATAACCCTAACCACAAAAAGAAGAATTCACTAAAAATACTTTATAAGTTTTACAAATTGTGTCTCATTTTAACTTTAATAAATCATTTAAAAACATCTTGTGATTACTAATGATTGAAACACTCATTAGTAACGGAATGTCTTCGCCATTAAAAACCAGTTGGGCGAAGTTATGGTCATAAAAAAATGAAATATTTATGGCTATTTTTATGAAGAAATGATTATTGTCTGTGTAACAAAACAATTATTCTTGTGGTAAGTGGCTTCCAATGCAATAACGTAAGTTTTATTATTACATATCCGAAACGTCCTCCTTCAGTGACAAGCTTAAGTTTTAAAACATCAAGGGAAATGACATGTTCAATTTATCTGAAAGGATATTCTGTGAATAACATCGAGTGAATAAACAAGACATTCTTCTTTGTGAAGTGTCAAAGGAATAATCAAGGCTTAGAGCTGAATTAAATAACCAAAGTATAAGTTCAACAACATTCATTAGCGCATTTTTTGTAATTGAATACTTCTTTAATTTGTGATAGATATTTGTTTTTCATATATATATTTTCATCCATTCACTTTTTCTTTTACCAATGTTGACACACCTAATCAAATTTGCATTCATCAGAAGGACTTTTATTATCATAGTGGACACGGATTCCATTCTGTTCGTATGATTTTCTTACGTGAGCTATTTTCCGATAAATTTCGGGTTCTTTAGAAAGTATTATAGTACTCAGTACTATTAATATACAATCATTTCTATTTCAAATCATATACAAATAAGACTACTGCAGGTTCAACAAGGCTACAATCAGTAAATCTGTTTCAAATGTGAATAAAATGAGGGAACTGATATTCTTGAAATCACAAGATTAAAAAGTTATTTTCTAAAGGAAGAAAAACTTTGACTCGATGCATTTTGAACTTTGAGCCTTTTGTTCAATTTTATTGTGGCATTTTATAATTTTTAAATTTATGATACGAAAGAGATGTTCGTTATAATTTTTGGAATTAAAAGGTGTAAAAATGCACAGATAATTAAAAATGCTGACAGCAAAGAAAATGTTTATAACTTTTAACAACTATATATCACGATGTCAATGATAATACGTTTGCAAACATTGATCATATCGTTATGTATTTTTTGTGTGTAAGCGATAAATCACTCTGATTGACTTGGCTCCAAATGTTTCGCACTTTTCATTAGGACATAAGATTTATTGGGGGCAATCAAGTGATTCCATCATTATTGTCAGTACCAATCACGATTTTGCAAGGAAAGTTCAAGAAATCAATAAAAGATTAATGAAATATCTTTAAAATTCATATATTTCTTTGATTATGTCTCATTTATACAATACCGACAAGAAAATGAGTTCAAAAAGAAAACCATTTTTTTTCATAATCACCAAGGTTTTGACGTCTTTTCTTTGTTTATCTCCCGGGTCATAGATTTGTAAAGCTTGTATATTTTCTCTATAATGACAATTAGCACAAGGGGGTAGTACCTGATCCCACCTCTGATGTTTTGGAGGTCCATGTTTGCTTTGCTCCCGCTTTGTATTGTTTAAAGGACTTTTGACCTTTTGACATTACATACTGTTCGTTATTTCCATCCTTTTTAGCAATCACTTTTCCTTATCTGCTCCAATTTCAGTCTCCATTTTAATGTTGGAATTTCCAACATAAATGTTAAGCAGTTGTGAAAATTAATATGCACTTTGTGACACCGCAACGTTTGGTCAACATAAAGATAATGCAAGATGACATAACACGTACTGATAATTAAAGTATGCGGTCCAGAAAAGTAAAATATATCCGTGCTAAGGCAAGTAAAATTAGATATTCAAATACAATTAATCCCAATAGTCATCAATATGAAAGTCTGCTAAAACAACCGTCATATATATGAAACATATGGAGATAACGAACAGTATTTGTGATCAAAAGTCCATAAAACAATGAAAAATAGGAACAGAGCAAACAAGGAGTTCAAAAACATCAGAGGTGGGATCAGTAAATTGCCCTGGAGAAGTTAGCATCCCCTGCTGACCCGCCGTACTACCTTCATCATTGTTTTGTTGATTATCTCTGGGAAGTTTTCAGAAGAAGCCAAAGAGAAAAAGGAGTTGATCCTACAAGGGATTATCCAAGACGATACGGAACAGCTGCCCATGCTCCAAACTCCTTAATGGGTCTTGGAAGACTTCGAAATCTTCACGGAATGAGTGATATGTATACTACAAGAATGTATACTTATGAGCCTTCGCCAACATGTAGTTACAGAAACCCCAGCTGTGGATCACGTTACCTTACATGTGAATTCCAGTTTGGACGACCACAGTGTGTTACATTGGAAATGATCACTCCAACTACTCCAACCGCACCGTTCGGATCTGCAACAAATCAACAACCACAACAACGAACTGCTGCTCAGACATCGGGATTCCCCAATTTCCAAGTGGGCAACAGAATTCCTCAGTTTCCACCATTTGTTGGAAGAAGAAAGAGACAAGCAGGAGTAATAGACGCAAGCCGATTACAATCCATGGGTCAGAATGTCCTATCACAGTTTGGACAAAATGGACTCGCAACCTTCGCAAAGAACAGAACAGAACATCAAAAAGATGAACACCAAAAAGTCCAAATGGGTTTCTCAGAAAAATATGAGAATAACGTTGATGTATTTCAGAGATTAAAGGAAGGAGATAAGGAAGTTATTTTAAGTCCTATGACAAACATGTGTCCTCCAACTGTCCCAACAAACGTGATTCAAAACTTGTTCCAGATGAATGGTATTTCAGACAGCAGAATATGGGTATATATACCTGTCCAAGTCATCTATAAACGACAGCATGAACAAATGGTATTCGATACGTTTCCAATTGAAGAAGGGCAAATGAAAACCGAAAGAGATATATATGATCCAACCGGCTATGAGAGTTTAAAGGGAAAATTCATTCAAAATGTTAATTACTCTCGATCTTGTAGAGACATGGACGGAATTTTCACTAAGATCATGGTCCACAGCGATGGCTTGAACTATCATGGATCCTTCCGTGAGTTTGCTGTTGTTGATTCTAGGCAGCCATACACATCATCAACAGTTTATGTCGCAGTCAAGAGTCCGGAAAAATTTCACACTGAAGCTATTTTCCAGGCTTATGATCCATGTGGAAATATCTGCAAGCCGTATTGTAAACGATTTGGACATTTCCAACCTTGTGATGGATCACTGAAACTAGACAATACAGCGCCTAAACTATACGGTCAAGACTACGGTGAAGCCATACAATTAGTTTGGAGCATTACAAATGAAGGAATACCAATATTCCGACCAGATAATATTCAATTGCAATTCGTGTGCAACTGAGTGCATTACTCCACAATTTACATTTATCTGTCGATACCTGTAAAATCAAACATTGTGTCTAGAAATAATATAGCCAAATGCTTTAAACTGACAGTCGTTTCGATGAATAAATGTATTTTGCATTCGAGGTACTGGTGATTTTTAGTGATTTTCATTTTCATATCCGTTCTGATATAATACCCATTTAATCATGTCATAAACACACAGTATTGAGCTGTCTCTTATTTTTAAGTATTTCATTGTACTCATTTTATTTAATCAATAAATACATTTATTTTGTTACACCTTCTTTGAAATTTTCCACTTCTGTCCCTAATGACTGAGAACTATGACATGTTTCATGAACTGGTGATATAATTTCATTAACCAAATATGAATAATATATTGAATATAGTATAATTCTTATTTTCTTCTTTATGAGGATATTGGAATCACGTAGCGAAACTATTTACAATTTGTAAAATTTTCTCCTGTTTACCTTTCGACATTCGGGTATCTAATTAGATGTACATTTTTGGTGTTTGAACGATATATATAAAAGTCGAAATATTTTGACTCAATTCAAAATTCGCACAGTGGATTTACTTAATTACAAAAAATACCATAATCCTTTATGGCTGCAAAGAAAACTCTATTATTACAAAAACAAGGGCTTGAAATCTGCATTTTGCGAAGAATTTCTTTTTATGCCAAATTGGCTACTGCGAATGTAAATATAGTTTTGAAAACCAGTTTTGTTGAAAAATGTCGTTTATCGACTTCCGACTAGCCAAAAAGATGAAAAATAAAATTACAAAACCGTAGGGTATAAAATTGTACCCATCATGGTTCAAAGGATTACTTGACTACATTAACGCATAACCTCAGTACCCCCTTGCTTGTCGTAAAAGGCGACTAAATGGGGCGGTCCTTCAGATGAGACCGTATAAACCGAGGCCCCGTGTCACATCAGGGTGGCACGATAAAGATCTCTCCCTTCTCAATGTCCCTGAGTGCCGAGCATAGGCCCAAATTTGCAGCCCTTCACCGACAATGGTGACGTCTCCATTATCCATATCAGTGAAATATTCTGGAGAGGGACGTTAAACAGTATACAATCAATCAATCAAAATCCTCTGATAGAAATAGTTTTGCAGTTAGTCAATACTTAGCCAAATAACTCTCTTGCTACCACCTGAAATATGAATAAAGAATGGAAATGAACCGTACCAAGAAAGATTATCTAATGCTGATGCAGATTCAATTTCCTCTTTTATCTTTGCTATTGCTTGCACACATTTTTTGGTTTCTTCTAAAACATCCCCCGAACTCAATTGTTCCATTTTAACCAACCCTTCATCAGCATCTAAACTAAACAAACACTTTTTCGTTGATTCAACCAGAAAGCCCTTTATGTGAAGAAGTTTCGTCCAAAATGTGGCATCGTCCACTAACACAGAATACATGTACATATTTTTCAGGACCGAGTTGTATAACTCGGATAGTTCTGATGCCTTTTCATCATAAAAGAGTCCATACGATTCTAATGTAAGAATATCCCAGTTTGCTACATGATTTCTACCACGCCTTGGACATTTCACTCCTGCAGAACTGTAACTGTCATCACTCTCATAAGATGGAGATCGCGATCGAGAGCTTGAGGTTAATTTTCTTTTTCGCATTCGTCGAACTGAAGGGGATAATAATGGTGACCGTAAGGAGGAGTTCGTGGAACTCTTAGGTGATGAATCCTGTTCCATTTCTTTACAACTACATGGTCTATAACATGCCTAACATGGTTAAGGTTCTCAATCAAGCTGATGTTTACTTTCACTTTGTCGTGGGCCTATCGGTAGAGCACGCCCGATTGAAATTCGTTGTTTGATTATTTATTATAATTATGCTATATTGGGGCTGTGTGTAGATCTAACCATTTTATAAATATTTGTTTTAATTTTTTTAATATTTAAAAAATTTTATAAATGAATGAAATAGTCGGATGTTAACATGACTAAAGCATGTAAATTAATTTACTGCAAATGTGATTTATCGCCGTTGAATTAACACGATAACATTTTTTTGTCAAGCTCAGAGAAGTATTCAAAACAAGATGACATTGAAACTGTACCTATCTAAAAATGTACCGATGAAAATTTTGGAAATTTTCAGATTCACAATTACATGACATATCACAATTTCCTTTGTTTCTATAATTATTTTCTTTTCATAAAGCTTTTAACTTTTAAGATCAACTTAGTTTGCTCATTCTAGTGGAATTACTTTCTTTATTGTTTAAACTACATATGTAATTCAAAATAACAAAAATAAACAACTCAAACCAACTTTAATAGATAAATACATTTAAATCAATAAGATATACAAATGTATAAAAATGTGGGTTAACCTTTTTTTAAATACTGTCCCCTACAAAAATTTTAATTTTTTAATTAAAATTTGTATATGACAATTTCATTTAAAATTTGTGTATGAAATTTTTGTAGTGGACAACACTTTTTTACTATCTCCAACCATTTTCAATACGTATTTTATATTTTTATTAAATTAAAATGTAACTCATGGATAAATCTTCTTTAGAATAAAGTCTATAACATTTACCAGGTCCGGTTCTTCCAGCCCTTCCTTTCCTCTGGTCAGCTGAACTTTTGGTAACTTTCACAACACACAATGCACTTATTTTCTTCCTTGGATCATAAGATAACTCTTTAACAGCCCCGGTATCAACTACATACTTTACACCAGGTATTGTCACTGATGTTTCGGCTACATTTGTAGCTAGCACAATTTTTCGTGTTCCTTTTGGAGATTCCCTAAATACTAAATTCTGTTCTTCAGTTTGAAGTTTACCATGTAAAGGTAAAATCCAATGATCTTTCCGTCCTCTTAGTAAGACATCTATTTTTGCAGCACATTGCTCAATTTCGAGTTGGGATGTTAAAAACACTAATATATCTCCAGGTGGTTCCTTTCTGTGAATTTCTGCTGCCTTTTCGATGGCTTTAATTTCATAGTTATCAGCCACATCAGCACCAGTTGACATGGTTAACCATTCGATATCAACAGGAAACATTCTTCCTGAAACTCTCAAGACCGGGCAAATATCGGATCCTCCAAAGTATTGCACAAATATGTCTGGATCTATTGTAGCAGAAGTAACCACAACACGAAGTTCTGGTCGTTGTGGTAAACACTTTTTTATCATTCCCAACAGGAGATCAGTATAAACACTTCTTTCGTGAGCTTCATCAATCACAATACAGGAAAACTCCATCAGCAAAGGATCTTTGAGACACTCATTCAAAAGCATGTGGTCAGTCATGTACAATACCTTAGACTGATTACTGAGCTTTGATTTCATTCCAGCTTGATATCCCACAAGGTCACCTACTTTTGTACTCTGTTCGACTGCAACTCTTTCAGCAAGGCTAATAGCTGCTACTTTTCTTGGTTGTGTACAAATGATTTTTCCAAGGGAACTTAATTCTGACTCTAATATATATTGAGTTATTTGAGTACTTTTTCCAGATCCAGTTTCTCCCAGAATGACAGATACTTGGTTTTCAAGAATCGTGTCGACAATTTGGGTTCTTTTTGCATAAATAGGCAATGCTTGTTCTAGTCTTGCGCATTCAATTTCAAGTCTCTTCATTAAGGAATCAATATCCTTCTGCGTAACTTGTTGTGCTTCAGAAGACTCTATTTTCTGTATAACATTTGATGAGCATGATTCAAATTCACTCTGTTGATGAATGAGCTCTCTGTTTTTATCATTTAACGCTTTTCTTTGAGCTTCTTTTTGCTCATGAAGTGATATATCAATGAATTTTTTCTTCTTCTTTGAAGAGACCTCTTCTAAAATTTGTGTTTCTTTTTCAACCTCTTTAAGTTTATCTTGGTGTCTTTTTAATATTTTACCCTCTCAAATATTTTTCATGCAAAAATAATTAAATTTAAATATTTTTAAAAAAAATCCTTAAACGAGAAAAATTCAAATCACGACAAGGCCAAAAATCTTTTACATGTATCTCAACGTAACTTTTCTGGCTGATTTTTCTGACCGTGCGAGATATTTATGTTGACATGCAACTTATTTTCTTGTACATGTATATTGACATAAATAATTTGCATGTTAATTAAAACATATACCTATAGGCAGCCACATGAAGTGTGGCATATATTTCTGTCCTCTTTATTCGAAGATAAATTATGTCAGCATGCAAAAAAATATTGTCAACACATAAGGGAAAAAAAGGCCAACATGCAAGAATATATTGTGTTAGTATGCAATTTACTAAAATATGTTAGTATGCAAATCTCTAGTCTTAGATCAGAGAATATAATTTTAGTATGGACAAAGTATACTTACTTCCAGGGTCTGAGATCATACATTCAAGATGTGACATACATGTAATTATATTGACATTAATTTAAACATGCAAATTATTTATGTCAACATATTACATGTACAAGATAATAAGTTGCATGTCAACATAAATATCTCGCACGCTGAAGATAACATAATTATCCATATCCTTTAATGCATCAGTTAGTTGTGACTTAATTAGATTACTTATCAGTCTGTTTATTATAACCTCACGAACTGTGAGATGTTTATCTCATACCTTTGTAAGTTATCCGTTTAAAATTAATGTGTTGGTAAAATATGTTTAACTCATCCAAATGCACTCGCAAACTACATATATACGTATAAAGTGATTACTGGTAACACAAAGACACATTTCACTTTCTAAAAATAAATGCTTACTATCCTGTATTATTGTAGTGCTCCGGACATGACCACAGTCACATTTTGATGTTTACGCCCTTCCCGTTTCTTTCTTTTTTCTTTGTTTTTTAAAGAAAGGTAGCCTGTTATTATATACTGCATACAACATCTAAAAGGCTTTCATATTAACACAACTTATAATGCCCCTAGCTGTTCAATTGTATAGAGTTCTAAAGAATTTTCTCTCCATGTACCTGGGATGTCCGAATCTTTGATTTTGGCTTTATCCTACAGTACCTTTGAAGAACAATAAAACCATATATATGTGTCTCCTGATATTTTTTTATAGACATGCAAATGTAAGGAGGGGGGATTTTTTTTATGTATTTTACTCCTTTCCAAAATATATTTGATTGCATATCTTGAAAGAAGCATCATAATCAATGTATCTTGTATGGATTTTTTGGGCTTGCAGAATCCCAATGAATACCTATTACCAGGGTAATTCATTGAAGAGCATGAATTTATGATAATATATTGGGGTGGTTTTTATGTTTTATTCCGAAATTGGCATGATATGTTTCTGGTAACCATAAACTTGTAGGGAGGCCCCCGAAATTAGCACTTTTAATCACTTTTTTTCCGGGTTAGGGTTAGATAGGGTAATTTTTACAAATCCAAAAACATAGTATAGAAGCAAGAAAAGCAATGTAACTTAATTATATAAAATCAATTCCCTTAGTTCTTACATTTAAATTTACATATATGTATGCATTCTGCTTTAAAATAAATATTTCTAACTACCTTATATAATGTACAATACTGTTCCCTGTATATACGGGAAATACCATACACATCGAGAACATTCTTAAGTTCACAGATTTCTATAAATCTATTAAAAGAAACTTCATTTTTCTAAACCTTTTGCCCAGACACCTGACAAATGGTTGCTGAAACATACCCTTTCTTCTGAGATTTTCTTAGACACTAACTTTGCAAATACAAATTAAATGAACTCTAAGTCTATCATGCCATTACTTCGATATCTTAAGTATCAGCACATACCTTTGGCAAGCCCTTTTACTATTTATTGGTGAAATTTTAAAAAAATCTTTCAATAACACAGATATCTCTTAGCATAGAGAGATGTGATTTATAGAGATATCTTTATACCTTAGAGAGATGTCTCTTTTGTAAGATATATATCTCTTTCACTAAAAAACTGCACATGATTTACCCAGAATGATAAATGTACTATGTAGACAAAAATGCTATAAACCCATTTTTTGAAACAACAAATAATAAAAATTAATTATCAAGGTAACGAAGAAAGTAAACATAAATTCTAAAATGCAATGGACCGATCTCAGCTTAGGAAACCATCAACTATCATAACTAATTTAAAATCTAGACGACACTGAACTACCTGTCATGTTTAGTAAAGCAATAATGTAGAATATCATGAAAATTAAAAATACTTTAGTGTACTTCCGTGAATAAAAAGCTTACTTCCCGTAAAGGGATAAGTTATTTCAAACGGAATAAAAAAAAATAATGAAGAGAGATATCTCTCGCAATAAAGATATATCTCATTTTACTTGAGAGATATCTCTGTTAGACACTTTTGAAAGATATATTTTTCAATTTGAGATATCTCTTCATAGTGGAGTGACAAGACCATCAAAAATTTGACTTTAATGTACCACCCTACCCTACGGCTGATTTGCACTTTTTTGGTCAGATATATTAATCAAGCAATAATTTTTGCCCGGTCGTAGAAAATTCTATGGTCAAAATTTAAAATAAAAGGAGATCAAAGATCAATGAATGAAATCTGACCATAATATTGTACATATAAAGAAAAGTTGAAGGACTTCGTTAAAATAATGTATATTTGTATAGGAATTTTAATTTATTCGGTGAATATATTGATTTCATGGAAAAGGAACGAAAAGTTGAATAAGAAAGCCCGTTTGTCTGTCTGTAAAATGAAAGGTTTGTCTTATAGTATTTTATTTAAACTTAAAAGGTTTAATGCTAATGTACGTTATTCTTTACGTACAATCACTTAATATTTAGTACACAAAGTAAAGAAAAATAAAAAGAAGAACAACAACACCCATCACCCCTACCCCCCACCCACCCATCCACCCACCTAAGAAAACGGAATATGACCATTTATTTCGCATTTTTAAAAAAAATGTTATGTTTTTATTAAGCCCTTTACATCTGATTCATTATTTTATTATAAAGAAATTGTTCGACCCTGTTTTAAAAGCTTTTTAGTAAAAAAATCTTCTAGAGGTCATCCTTGCTCTCACACTGAAGTACGGTATTCCGGTCTCATCCAAAGGACAGACAACATATTATTTAAAGTCTTATTATTATTCATTTCTCTGTCTAAATAGGCCAAAAAAATTTTATCAATGAATGTTGTCTATAATTTGAAAATTTACGTTTAATTTGGCGAACTTTTGAATACGCGTTTACTCATAAATTAAGCAGGTTACATTGTAGAGATTTGGGGGTTTTGAAAGATTTTAAACACGTATTGGTGTTAAAATTGCAATTCTTGGAAAAGGGGTGAAGAGTTTAAATAATGACGTAATACTTTGCTATAGCTGTAATTTCTATTCATTGGTTTTCATGTACACGTACATGTATATATTTATCGTTAACTTTTCAAGAATATATTTTATTTGAAAACTAAAAAAGTAGAAATTTTGTAAAAGAGCTACACTGTAAAAGTAATGATAGCCGATCCTTAAAAAGATACTTCAGGTGGGTAGATAATAATTAGAACAGTGCAAAATGGCAATATTCACATTAAATTCATGTCATGCGTGACTTTTTTCATCTGCTGACAGAAAACTTTATATTTTTGAATTTTGAAAAAAGGCTGATTGCCTAAATACTCAGTAGTCTTTTTGATTTCATCAGAAGTCCTAAAAAAATGTTAGAAATCCCTCGTTGTTTCTGTGGTTGGTTAAAGATAGCGTATATAGTACTGTTTCTTCTGTCTCTATTGCAATTTTTAAAATTAATATTAGACAATTAATTCTTGAAGCAAAACTGACAACTCTTTCTCAAAAGAAAAAAATATCAAAAAAGCTTTCTAATGACAAGATTAAACCATGAGTTGTCCAGCAATATCTTTAGTGGATTGCTTTTAAGGTTCCGTTTGATTCATATCTTCCTTACTGGTACGTTGTTTCAAAAGAAAACTTTTAAATACTGTAAGCATGAGTGAGCTGACAAAATATGATACCCCCGCTCATAAAGGATCATATAGTAACAGAGTTCAATTTTTGGCAGTATGTACATGTAAATGAGGAAATGCGTAAACAAAATATGTATCCCTTAGTTTGAATAATGACAAAAGTCCATGTTTTTGCTGTAGAAAACACTATATATATTTCCGAAGGAAACATGAAAAAGTTTCTGTAAAGTGATGGACAGTCTTTAAGATGAAATACTTTAATCAGTTTTCTCTTTCTGTTTCATACTTGCGTTAATCTGTATTGCTCATAAAGCAGAAAGGCAATATCCAATCATGCAAGATACCTCGTTCAAACAAGAATGTGAAGGAAAAGTGATATCTTTGTCCTTTACGTGTTTTTTTAATTGACAAAAAGGAAATGACTTTCAAATGCTAATTGATTTACATTCAAACTGAATATTAGCGTTATCTTATTAATAATAGAAGCCAATTTAATATATTTAACAATATTTTGATCGATTGAGTCCTTGTCATAGACATGATGGGATTCTATAATCTGTTTCCAGTTACACAAAACATTTTAGATCAAGTAGAATGCCAGACTTAGTGTGAGGATGTCTTTAAAAAGTGCGGTTTATTTGATCAG
This sequence comes from Saccostrea glomerata, assembly GCA_003671525.1. Classification (NCBI taxonomy): domain Eukaryota; kingdom Metazoa; phylum Mollusca; class Bivalvia; order Ostreida; family Ostreidae; genus Saccostrea; species Saccostrea glomerata. The sequence continues at coordinate 414,915 of PRKT01000058.1, read as the reverse complement.
AAATCATTGTCTTACATGTATGTATCTTTCTAACACTTAAGTAAACATTCGTTATTAATATTGCATGAAATAATTGTACTGAATATATTTTGTTGAAATTAACGCAGTTTCTATAACAAAACATAACAAAACAAAACAGATTTTTTTTTTAAAAGAAGGGGGGGGGGTAATATTCCTGATTAATTTTGCATTGTCAATTTAGATACCTGTAGCTTTCCTTTCACACACAAATTAGTATTTCTTTAAATATCAATAATTAATCTTTGAAAAAGATCATTATCAGCAAGTAAAATAAACGACTTATATACCCCCCCCCCCTCTTTTCACTTTAATCGCAAGATTTAAAAAAATTTGACTTGGGAAAACTCTACGACCGGGCGAAAATGTATGAGGAGGAATGTCTCTTTTATAAAATATAACTTTCAGCTGTAGGGTATGCCGGTCCATTAAACTCGAAAACTAAGCATCTTTTTCTAGGATTGTCACTCCACTATCAGATTAACTAAGAGAGATGTATCTTTTATTTACTTTGAAAGATATATCTTTAATTTGGAAAGATATCTCCAAAAGTAAAAGAGATATCTCTCTAGGTGAAAAATATATCTCTTTAACGGTCAGAGATATCTCTTTTCACGAACGAGATATCTCTCAAGGAGAAAGAGATATCTGTTCATGTGGAAGATATCTCTCTAAGTATAAGCAATATCTCTCTAAGTTTAAGAGATATCTCTCTCCCATAAAGATATCTCTTCAAAATGAAAGATATCGCTTTAAGTTGTGAGATATCTGTATTTTAAAAGATGTCTTTCTAAAATGGGAGATATCTCCGTAATTTTAAGTTAAGATTTATTTTCCGAATAAATAGCAAAAGAGCTTGCCATAAATACCGTCCAAAAGTAATGGCCAAAGTTAAAGTTTGGAATTTTGTGTAAAAGTATGTCAAACTCCAAGGTAAAAGTCAAAAGGTCAAATTTGGTTGTTCCAAATGAAGGTTTTGTCACAAAAAATACACCTGTGATCATGAAATATGAAAGCCATAGTCCAGCCAGTCAAAAGGTATGAGCAAGGTTAAAGTTTTTGCGGACAAACAGACAGACGGACGGACAGTTAAGAAAACTATATACCCCCGAAACTTCTTTTACGGGGGCATAAATATAATATGTAAACTGACAGCTCTTTCGTTATGCACCATTTGTTTTTTTTAATCAGTTAAAAAACACCTACTTTCATCACACGTAAGTACATGTAGAAAGGGGAAAACGATACTACATGAGCCAATTTGGGTATGACGAAAATTTGTTTTAAGTTAATCATTTTATGCTTTCATCCTCATTTTGTTAAGCTTTTGATGACACAAGTGTAAGAGTTGTATATTTTAAAACAAATTTTATGTATATATATAGAAAAAAAAAAGTTTTTACCACGGCTGAGATTTGAACCGGGATTGTCATGATTTGTTGTTCAAGGAGCTCTGCGTTAATCACTTGACCACTGCGGATTACGTTCAGTGTCATTGCAAAGATGTTATGCAATGAATATTTTTTTAATCTGTATACTCTCCAAATAATGCAACTAGGTATAATAGGTTTTGTGTAATTTCATAGTAATGAAAATATTGTAACTTATATTTCACATTATTTCCAGTTAGAATATGATATTGGTTTTGAAAGAGAAGTTTTTGAATTAATGTCAAAACTTGGTCATCATTGGTCATTGAGATTATTTTTCTCGTGTGCCCCATTTGTGAATTGTTTTCGAAACAAAGACACCGGTCACGGTAGCCTAGTGGTAGAGCGTTCGCTTCGTGATCGGGAGGCCCGAGTTCGATTCTCGATCGCGGCGCCGCGTCATACCTAAGACGTAAACATAGGTAGTGACTGTTCCTTCGCCAAGCGCTCGGCACTAGAAGTGAAAGTCACGGGTCTTTCGGATATGACCTTAAAAACGTAGGTCCCGTGTCACGGTAGGCGTTGGCACGATAAAGAACCCTCACTGCTCAATGGCCCTGAGTGCCGAGTATAGGTCTAAATTTGAAGCCCTTCACCGGCATCGGTGACGTCTCCATATGAGTGAAAAATTCTCAAGAGGGACGTTAAACAATATACAATCAATCAATCGAAACAAAGACTCCTGTAGAGAAGAACTTTGTAAGTATTAATGAGAAATGAAGATACATATAGAGTTATTAAGAGTGTGCATTATGATGTGATATATATTTTAAGATATTATGAAAGTGCATGATTATGAGATTGGATTATATTATAGCAATGTTGTCAAACTTTGCAAGTTAGGTGAAATACCTGAGTAATGCCAATTGTTTTATTCTTATTATCAGACTATTAAGATAAGGGTATTGTTTACAGATAGATCAGTCAATTCTACAGTGTCACACTAGTCTGTTTGTCTGTTGAGGACGTTCTGATGTACCAGTGTTTCCCTATCTGGGGTAGGTGTTGATGTCAGACAGTACGGTATCTTTTATGATTTATATTTTATTTTTATGAACCATGAACCTAGCCACTGTTATATTTATGCAAATAGTATGTATTAGTTGTATAATTAGTAAAGGTTCATGAGTTAATGTATGTATCTGTGTATTACTATTTGTAGAACAGTAGATTCAGTAATTACTGTATGTACATGTATTAGTAAAGTGAATTGAGTGTTCAAAATTTGATAAATAGTTCAGATCATGGTATTGATGGAGAATGATAATTTGATTTGGAAATCTTAAATTTTTTTTTATTTAATTTCTACAACAACTTGTAACTGTGTTTTGTAGATCCATCACCTTTATATCACCTGTATATACTACATGATACTTGATGAATAAAGTCAAGAGAGAATAAAAGAATCCAGTTTCTTACACAAGCAAACGACAAAAGACATTTCAAAGGTTTTGAGCAACCACCTTTTTTGTTTTTTGTAAGAGGCAATTGAATTTAGCATTTATTTTTACAAATTAAACCATCCCTATTTTTATGAAAAGTTTGAAAGTTCATTCATAGAAAACCAAATAAGACCTAATTTTCTAAGCGTGCGCCCTTTTTCGCGCAAGTTTTAAAAGTAGAGATCAAAAATTTATTACGGGCAAAATCAAAGAGATTTACAATTATGAAACTTTTTAAAGTTTTTTCTGACACCAGCTAGAAAATGATCTTTTTAAAGATTAAAATGACAACTCTGGAAATGTAATAAACAACTGTATGAGTGTTTCATTTGATGGAGATAAAACAGTTTGTATTATTAATGTTAGGTATACGGTGTAGTATATAGCTTTGATTTTGTTATTCAAGCTTAAAAACTTTCAGAAATGAACATTTCATATCATAAGGCTGCTTTATAATTACTGATATGCATTCGATTAAAATGGATATTCCTAGCAAAACAAATGTTTTTGCATCAAAAATTGACGAGGGGTCATTATTCTACGGGGTCATTTTTCTACAATGCACACGGAGAAAAACGACCCCAAGGCCATAATTTCTACAAAAAAGTGGGTCATTTTTCTACGTAGAATATTGACCAGGGGGTCAAATTTCTACGTAGAAAAATGACCCCCAGTCAATATTCTATGGGGGTCACTTTTCGTTGTTACACCGGTCTCCACCTCCCACAGTGGGATTCAAACCTGCGAGGTAAGAATCAACTCCTAACTCCGGGACTCTAGATTGAGCGGACGCTCTAACCACTGCGCCATTCTTGCGACTTCAGAGATTTTAAATAATCTTTAATTTACCTATTTTTGTTTGCTTGATTATCTCCCCTACGATGAAGGACAAACCAAACTTTATTCCCTTTACTAAAGAACATATTGTGCCATGTTTTTGAAAAATTTAACAGAATCTGAGATAACAACAACGACAACAGTGTCTATACAAAAGACATTTCATTCAGAAAAGCTTTTGGCCATATATATGAGCAATAAAGCAAGTTAGAATGATTTATTTTGGTCAATTCATTGCAAATCTGCAAATCTTGAATATCCATTTAAATAGGCTTTATTTTTTAATGTTTACTCATATTTACAAGTGCATACAGTCAGAATAATTGTGATTGCTTTCTCGCTTACATCTTAAGAAAAGGGTTTGCTGTTATCACCATAATAACAAAACACTAGTATGAACCCCCTATTTTTACAGCAACCTCTCCAAAAGATTTCTTAAGAATAAAACTCTTTCATCAAGATGATGTGTAATTAAATTTCTTACATCTCACATCAACATTTTAATACATTCATTCATAATTTTTGAGCTGTGTTTATAGATTTAATAACACAGCGAAATGTGTTTGTTGCTAATCCTTAATTAAGGACCCTCTCTACACTGCACCTAATTTTAGGGTACTTGCGTGTAGTAAGACTGACCCACCATTTGGCACAAAAAAGAATGAATTGAAATCTGCACTGTATGACAAAATTTTGAATAAATCCATGTATTCTAAACATTATGTTAGACCAAGATAGAGTAATCGAAAACTTTATTTGCATGTATTTTCTCCACTTGAATAATCAAAAGCAAATTTTCTTAGTCATTACTTCACTGTCTGCAAAGATTTTTCCTGGATAAAGAAGGCACGCTCCAGATTTTAGAAATGGATTAGTTTATTTCAAAATAGCCTCCTTTACACTATATAATTTTCTCAAAGTCCAAAAAACACTTTTCGTCAGTGTATAGAGGGTTCTTAAATTAAGTGCACGTGAACTTCTAACTCTGCACAGCAAACCAAGAAACATTTTTCACTCTAAAATAGCAAAAGTACCTATAGCTGACCACTGACAAACGGCATTTGACTAAATTTTGCCATTAAGCATGCCTCAGAATTTAATTCGAAATAGCTTCGCTTAGCGTTCACACGGAGCTATTGCGAAGTAATTTAATGCGGAGTAAACTAATTCGAATTAAACTTATTCGCATTAAATTCTCCGTGTGAACGCTAAGCAAAGCTAATTCGCAGTAACTTTACATTTAATTTGAATTAAACTCTCCGTGAGAACAGGGCATTAGTATCCAAAATTTCTTTTCGATCCTATCTCACTAAAAGTTATAAGGTTTGAGTAATGAATTCTACTTCCACCTTTGAACCTTCAACCAAGCATGTTCAATGTGTTCTGTCCAAATCCAAACCTGTAATAAACTGCAATAAATAAAAATAATGTGCTCAGTATGTTTATAAATTACCATCATAAGCAGTTAATTGTTTTTGTGCTGGTTAATAATTACATTTTAGATTTTTTTAACATTATCCTCTGATTATTTTGAAATTCATGCACCCTCAACCCTGTTTGGGGAAAAACCCCAAGACCCTTTCTACTTTTTTAATGTCCCTTGATATTCCAATTAGGAACAACTCTGACTTATAGTAGATGAAATGTGCACTTAAACAATACTACTCCCAGAAATTTGACTACTCTACAGCCAGAAAGATGGATCCGACTGACAATTAACTCGACGAATGTTATCAGCGTAAGAAATGCAAATCTCACATCATATTTTCTTAATATTTAGTATTTATCTCATCAACAATATTCTTGCAAACTGTGTTTAACCCCTTACATGGTATATGTACACATTTCTACACCTTTAGCGTGAAAAACATGTATAGTGTAAACAAACATTCATAACTTTGTTAATACTGCAGATATCAAGGACTTCAAGTTCATTGGGATTGATCTGTTCCCAAAACTTTAACCTGGTCTCTTGTATGGAAATTATAGGTCAGATTCAGCATCCGAAGCAAGTCTGGTAGTGTCCATCCCTAGATGCATTGTCTGTGCAAGTTTGGTTCATGTAGGGCTTATAGTTACTTGGGAATGAAAAGATAGTCAGATCGAGCATCCGAAGCAAGTCTGGTAGTGTTCATCCCTAAATGCATCATCCATGCAAGTTTGGTTCAGGTAGGGCTTATAGTAACTTGGGAATGAAAATGTATGTGATCCAGCTTCCGAAGCAATTCTGGTAGTGCCCATCCCTAGATGCATCATCCATGCAAGTTTGATCGAAGTAGGGCTTATAGTTCCTTTGGAATGGACCTGCTCCAAAAACTTTAATCTGGTCACTCATCTGGAAAATGTGGGTCAGATCCAGCATCCGAAGCAAGTCTGGTAGTGTCCATCCCTAGGTGCATCATCCATGCAAGTTTTGTTTGGGTAGGGTTTATAGTTCTTTGGGAATGGACCTGCACCAAAAACTTTAATCTGGTCATTCATCTGGAAAATGTAAGTCAGATCCAGCATCCGAAGCAAGTATGGTAGTGTCTATCCCTAGATGCATCATCTGTGCAAGTTTGGTCTGGGTAGGGCTTATAGTTCCTTTGGAATGGACCTGCTCCAAAAAACTTTAATCTGGTCGCTCATCCTGAAATGTAGGTCAAATCCAGCATCCGATGCAAGTCTGGTAGTGTCCATCCGTAGATGCATCATCCATGCAACTTTGGTCAGGGTAGGGCTTATAGTTCCTTAGGAATGGACTTGCTCCTAAGGGGTATAGCATAAGCTCATCTCAACTTCCTCGAGGTGAGCTAAAAAGGAATCTAAGCCTTTATTACAATAATGAAATAAATTAGAAGTACTAACCATGGTCTTCACACAAATTATTCCTAAACACGTAGTTCCTATGACAGATTTCTTGGTTTCCAGTAGTCATAGCTTCACTAAATCAAAAGTAATGGGCAAGGTTAAAGTTTTTGCGGACAAACAGACAAACAGAGAGACAGACAGACAGACGGACGGACACGACAAAAACTAAATACCCCTGAAACTTCGTTTACGGGAGCATAGAAATTAGTTCAGTATTGAAAATATTAAATATTAAAGTGGGTTCAAGTGGGATCATGTTTTGAAGAAATTTGAATCTACACCACATGATGAGGATGCTTCCATATTACTATCACCAATCATGGCTTTGCTGTTCCTGAGAAGAAGATTTTAAAAGATTTTTCTTAAGTATTCCTATGTTAAACTTTGACCCCCCCCCATCATGGCCCCACCCTACCCCGGGGGTCATGATTTAAACAAAATTGAATGTACACTACCTGAGGATGATTCAACTGAGTTTCATCTTTCCTGGCCCAGTGGTTCTTGAGAAGAAGATTTTTAAAGATTTTTTATGTGCATTCCTAAGTTAAACTTTGAATCCCTATTGTGGCCCCACCCTACCCCCAGGGGTCATGATTTGAAGAAATTGAATCTGCACTACCTGAGGATGCGTCCACATGAGTTTCAACTTTCCTGGCCCAGTGGTGCAACGACGACAAAGACAACAACGACGACTACGATGGAAATTTTGATCAGAAAAGCTCACTTGAGCCTTCGGCTCATTTGAGCTAAAAATCATTTTCCATTTCCATATACGTCTATCAAAAAGTATTCTCTGCTGCCTCAATGTAAAGTGATGACAATGATCTTTTGACTAAATTTCGACTGAAATCTGAATCTTTAAAAAAAAAAAAAAAAAAAGGACAGTAGTAAATTCATAGGCATGGCCCCCTCCTACACTTTTTTTGCAAAAATAGACATTATACAGGCATTGAAAATTTGGATTTACCTTTTTTTTGATTAGCCCCCCCACCCACTTCCAATTTCCTTCCGACGCCAATGATCTATATGTCCTGTCCGCATTTGTTTTTTTTAAACCGCGCCTATATCGATGAACCAGTACATTTATGTAGGAATAAAGTACATTATTAATTTAATTATTTGTAATTTTGTCTCGGACAAAGACATTGCAAATGTAAATATTCTTGGATAAAAAAGAGTTAAAATTGTTAAAATGAACGGCCAACCTACCCACCCCTTTCTATGGGGGATAATTAAGAATAGACTAAAAATATTGCGGGGTCATTCAAAATCTTCTTCTCAAAACCATCTGGGTCAGCAAAGCTGTAACTTATGTGGAGACATCATGATTTATACGAAGCGTATAGTTTTAAAACTGTTCAAATTATGACCCATTGAGTAGGACAGGGTCACAAAATAAGTAATCCAAGAGTAGTAGATGTATATAATATAATATAATAATTGAATAAATGATAAATAGATAAATAAATTTGAAATAGTTGTTAAAAAAAAATAAAATCCCCGCTACACAAGTTTTACATTGAAATATTTAAATTTTTAATGTCTTTGTTCGAAGTACTGTAGAAGTACTTTTTTCCGCGTGGTACGCGGTCACAAATTTTCCGCGGAAATTTGTCCAAGCGTACTTAAAATCAATGCAAGGCATAATGGGGCAATCTAGAAAATCCGCGTAATTTTCTACCCGCGGATTAAACAGAAATTGAGATTCCGCGGAATTATGACCCCGTGGAAAAAAGTACGTCTACAGTAAATTACAAATAGTGAAAGTACATAATTTCTCCATCAATGAAAGGCTCGGTTTCAGGGCGGGACAAATAGAGACAAGAAGTGGGGCATCTAGCACGTGGATTCGCGGAATCAATACCATGTAAATATAAGAAATAACTGTCTTATTTTTCGATTTCATGACGATGATCAATCGATTGTATTGCTTGTAATTTTATGCATAAACACCTTTGGCATTTATGCAAATTATCGCGCAAGCCTATCAAAAAACAAGTCTCTCGATTGATCACATCATGAAATCGAAAAATTAGATAGTTATTCCTTAAATATGTATTAGGAAAAGTCTTTAAAAATCTTCTCAAGAACCTATAAACAAAAAAATGAAACTTATGTGAAAGCATCCTGGGTTTGTGCAGAATATGTGACCTCTCGGTGTAGGGCAGGGCCAAAATAGGGAATCTTAATTTTACATTTTAATATATTACTACGAAAAATCTTTTAAAATCCTCTTCTCAAGAACCCATGGGTAAAAAATGAAACTTATAAGGAAGCATTATGGGGTAGTGTAGATTCTAAATTATTCAAATCATGACTCTGGGAGTAGGGCGGTACGTACCAGAATAGGGAATCCATATTTTACATCGAAGCATTTAGGATTTTTTTTACAAAGCTTCTTCTCAAGAAAAACTAGTGCCCGAGAAGCTTGAACTTGCGTGGAAGCAACTTTAGACACTGTTAACCTTCATTCTAAATTCTTCAAATCATAACCCCGGGGGTAGGTTGGGTGGCCACAATATGTATTACAAATGGGGAAAATCTGGTGATGGACAACAGAGCGAAAGTGACACAGGTGATTGTTGAGGCCCATGGATCTCTTGTTCCAATTACGACATGATGGCAGTGTTTTCTTTAAAGTTAGCTGTTTTGTACTAGCAAGAAAGAAAAGGACTACAGTGGGCGGGGCTACTTTCCTTTCTGTATTAGTTTTGAACACTGTTGTATTACACATGCATGCAATCAACTATTCTGTATCATAGGTGAGCTAAAAATCAGTAAGAGCGTCCGAACTACAAATTCAAGAAGTCCATATTTTGCGCTAAAAGCTGTAAACAGCCTGTATTCCCAACTACATTCTAATTGACACCACGAAAGTTTTAATGTTGACGATGTTATCACAATATTTGCATACAAATAGAGCCGACCTCTAAATATAATAATTCAACTGTCAATGTATGTATACACCTGTACGTAATGTAATAAATATGAAGATACATGTATACGAATTAAAGGTCATATGATAGCCAGAATTCGTTGAAAGTAAAATTTTCATACCTTCTTGTATTTTTGTAGTGTTTAGTTACAGAGTGACTAAAAGAGTATAATTATATAAACATGTATTAGGTGATTTTGTTGTGTCACGCTTTGTGCATTGAATATCAACTTGATAGCGCAATTTGGGAAGAACGAAAAAATTAGGCTGGATTGAAGGGAAAAAATATGTGATAAACATGTTTAAGTAGAAATTATACTCTGCTCTAAATTTCACTTTTTAAAAAAATCCTAATATTGGTTTTCATCAAGGGCTTTATATAGATTAGCATCTGATTCAAATGAAAAAAAAAACGCGACGTGGTATGCATGGAGCGCTGCTTATTTTATTTATGAATCATTATTATATGACAAATCACGTATGAAGAAAAACAGGAAGAGTATTATTTTATTTTCGGACATAAAATTAGGAATAGTTTATGAATATAAAAATAATATTAAGTGTCATACCTATAAAAATATATAAAATACATACCCGCTACATGTATGAGAAAAAAATAATGATGAAGAATATTACAGTGTTATATGACTATGTGGCATGTCAATCATTGCAATATTCGATCTTTACCGTTAGTGTCATTTGTGTAAATTTCCATCTTTATTGTATAATTTTATTCGCTTTCTACATTTTCCAGTTGTATTGGGTAATTTCTTATTTGTATTGTATGATTTCTTATTCGTATTGTAAAATTTCTTATTTGTATTGTATCCAACGGGTCGTATACATGCATTTGCGTGGATGTTAGCTAAGGTACTTCTCGGGGGGTGTCTTGCCAAATCTTGTCGAATAAGATTATTCATTTCCATGCTTCTGAAGGGGATAATATCTATGCCAAAGATGATCAGAGACAAGAAAAAGAAAAGAAGAAAATCTGCACAAACTCGAAAACTCTCATTTCTTATGTGGGATGGGTGGCTGAGGTACCACCAGTCAAAATATATTTATTCATTTTCTCTGACAAAAATTTAAAGGACAGAATATACCTTTGCCATCTCCCAGTGTTCCCTTTTCATATAAGAGACCGTCCTTTATTATGTACACAAATACATGTATATACTAGTACGAGAGATTAGTTTGCTTTTCAAGAGCACCAGAACATCTCGCTCAACTTCAACATGATGCAGGCTTGCTGAAACAATCCTCGGATACAATACAAATGAAACATTATCGAAAACAAATAAGAAATTTTACAAAACAAATAAAAAATTATTCAATGCAAATGGAAAAGGAAGAATACAAATAAAAATTTCACAATGCAAAAAAATTATAAAATACAAATAGAAAATATCCAACATTGCAAGGTTTCAAATGCCATAGTTTAAAAAAAGGATTCAAGCGAGTTTCAATTAATAAAGATTGGTAAAATTAACACTGAGTTTTGTTAGCTTTACTTGGAAAGCTATCTTATGTTCAAAGGGACGGTCCCCTATATCTTGTGATTTCCTTTTGACGTTCGATATTTCATACAGGATGCAAAAATACTTTTTCGATTGCTGTTTTATTTCATTACTGGTCCTAAAAGTACATGTATCCACTCAGCCCATGACTGCCGGAAAAATCAATTTTACTACTTCGTACTCCATAATTACGGACAAATACATAAAAACATACTGAAACTGCAAAACAAAACATCATAGCAACAGAAAAAACTCAACACGGGAAACAGATCAGATATGTAAAACGGCTTCCAATGAGTTTTAATGAAAGACAAAGCAGAAATTGATCTAATATATACAGTTACTAAATATTTTCTTTCTTTGTTGATATAATATTTACTGGTACTCATAGAATCTTGATGTTTTGGATTAAAACATGTAAAAGTTTAACATGAAATACTAGTAAATGACGATTCGGTCAAAGTCTAGTATCCGAGTATAGCATCATAGTAATTGAGAGGGACATTTTGCGTAATTGTGACCCACGTTTCTATCATGGTATTACTCGGATTCTAGAATTAAAAACAAAAACATAAAACACATTTCTATATGCATACCTCAGAAGTAGTAACAATGAAGTTTCGATAAGGACACAGAACATTTTAAGAAGAAATCCTATTCTTTAATTCATGATGTGGATTCTCACAATCCAAAAAGGTACAACTTTGAATTACCTTCGAGGAGTGTTCAATGCACAAAATGTATGAATCTTAAAAATAAAACTGATGACCCTAGTGAACAAATAAAATAAAAAAATATAACAACATACGTATTTTTAAACCGTCTTTCGTGAAGCATATCACTTATATAGCCAAATGGAAAAGGAGACAGTATAAAAATAAACATATTTTTGCTCAAATTAAATCCTGACTGTTTTCTTGAAAATCTCTTTTTCACGAAATTCATAATTATTTACCCAAAAAATACGATCTTAAATTAATTAAACATAGGACTTGTGTATTTCTTTCATATGAAAATAGCAATCTTTCATATTTTCAAAATACTCCCCACACCTCCAACAAATATGTTTTTTGCAATGTGTGCATTGTACATGTTGACAGCCACCTTTTTTCTCTATAAGTACGGAGCAATTCGAACACAATCTGCGTTTTTCAGAATCCTGGCGCATCCATTCACGCACGTCAGGGTGGATACTTTTTTCCTTCTCATATTTCTTGCAAGATATCCCTGAATGGTATTCTTCATGGCAACTGCAGCACATGCGCGTTTCACAGAGCGGACAAACAAAGAGATCAGGAGACCCGCTGATCGTATAAACCATTGGACAATCTGGTGTAATACAATATCTCACTTTGTCACTATTTTTGGCAACATAGCATGAAACAGAAGCATCTATAACACTCTGACAATCACAGAAGTCCTTATTTATCATATTTTCAATGTCATACCACGCCCAAAGGTTATTACATTCCTCATGATAGCATTCTATTGGAAAGGATTTAGCTCTTATTGCCCATTTTAACTCAGACTCAACGCAGACTTTGCAGTACGAATGCCCGCAAGATTCTAGACGATACAAGTCTTCAGGTAATATCTGACTGAAACAAACAACACATTGTGGATAATTTGACTGGAATCTATAAGGACTTTCATTCAATCCTTCTTGCAATTTTTCTATTTCTTCCACTGCTTGCTGAACAGCATCTTTTGGACCCAAAATTTTTATTCTATGAAGTTTATATTCTAGATCTGCTGAGACTAATTTAAAATCTTCTTTAAATTTCTGCAATTCGGTTCCATATTTCTTTATTAACTCTCTCATCAAACCAGGGGATTTTTCTTTTAGATTGATTGCTGTCATTGTAAAATTAGACAAACTACTAATATATGTTATAATTTTGTCGATAGCAGCTTCAATGTAGTATTTTTCGCGCCCTCGAATTAAAATTTCATCGTCCAATTGCAAACAGATAAGTGTATCAGTTCTTTTCATAATCCTTTCCATTTCTTGTCGGCCTTCTGAAGTGAACACCATGCCTAACAGAGGAAATTTTTCTTTGTCAAGTTTCTCTTGGTGTTCTACATATTTTTGTTGTGGCTCCATACTTGAGGCAACCTTATCAATACTTCCTGTACGTTCATTTTCTTTATCATAACGACGTACTGATACACTACTGCCATTTAGCCGAAATGTGCTTTCCTTCAGAAACTTCTTATATGCATCAGCTCCTTCTTTTGGGTCGTTAAAATATACATCAGCTTCGTAAAAGATATTGCCTTTTTGAGGCACTGAAACCGAAACTTTGAAGCGACTTCTAGCAACAAATTCTTCAAACTTACAGATAAGCTGTTCTTTAAAATTCTCCAAATCTTTGCCCTCTATTGACAGATCTATTTTTTGACGGGAAACACTAATACTTTTTATATCACTTTCGTCTACCTTTAAATTTTTAATGAGATAGTTTTGTACATCGTCTTTCATTGTTAACTCACCAAGACCTGTGAAGAACAAATTACCAGGTATCCCGTCTATGTTCTTTTTGATAGTTCCTCGTTTATTATGGATAATAATACGAGCCTTTGCATCGGCCAACTCTTTTGATCTGCTTACGTTATTCATTTCTATAAATCCATATCCCGTGGCCTTTCGCCTTAACCAACTTAGATTCAATCTAAATAAGTCTGGATGTTCAACTTTAACTCTCTCTATTACACCGCCTGGTCCAACACACACAATAACGGTTTCACAGTTAGGATCAATAGGGAATTCACGTGACATAGTACATATTTCTTGACGAATAGGTTTGATTGCATTTTCAATTGCTTCCGTATGACCTTCATCCTCATACGCATAAATTGATATTTCTCCTTTACATCTATCACTATCAATGACGCATACAGAATTTGTATTCAGTTTCTTTTCCAATTCTTTTACTTTGTGATGACAAGATCCTACAAATTCATCATAGAGCTTGTTTCCAACATATTCGGTATGCAGTTTTTTAACTGACTTATTAGTGACATCTTTGACACTAAACTTTAGTTCGCCTTTTTCAATCGCTTCTAAAACATCTTTTTCCCGAACCTCAGTCATGTTAATTGCATATTCTCTGGATGTACGTAGCAATTTTTCAAAGATAGTCCAATTTGGAAAAGATAAAGAAGGCAAGAATGAAGACGATGGATGAATAAACACTTGCCTGTTTTTGTCAATGAAATAATAACCAGCTTTTTCATGACCAGAATAGTGACAAAGGTTTTTTCTAAATATTTGAAAAAGAAGCTTCTGCAATTGTCTGGGATCGTCTTGAAACGTTTCACACAATTCAACTTTCATTTCATTTTTGATAATGAATTTAGTTTCTTGCACCGTTTCGCATATATCTCTGACTGTATTTTCGTTTATAGAATTATCCTTGCACCACTCATATTTCTTGCTTTCGGGAATGCCCTTCCATTCATCATAGATTTTCAAAAACGTGAAAAAATCGCCATTTGTTTGACAAAATTGAACTTTTATTTTGTCTGACCTTCCTTTCTCTTCTTCTGTACCGACCCTGTAAAAAAGATGCTCGCTTACCGTGCAGGACGTCGCAATCACGGTGGCTTGCATGCCTAAATTCAAATCGAGGGCTTTATATACAAGGACTCCTAAAAGTGGTTCAAACGGAAGATGCGCTATGCATTTACCAAGGTCAGTGATTTTCCAATCTTCAACAGCCCCAAGTTCCTTCAAATACAAGTAGGCTTTTTCAACTGATTCATCATCGGGTGTTTGAATATAATCAAATATCCTTGGGTCTATATTGAATTGAAGCAACTTTAAGATTGCGCTTCCCAAATTTATTCTGGAAATTTCAGGTTTTACTACATTTGACATTTTATCATATTCTTCCTTGGAGTAAAAGCGATAACATATCCCAGGTCCTGTCTTCCCAGCTGTATTTTTCCTTCGATCTGCAGAACTTCTTGAGATGTGTACAACGTTCAACATAGAAATTGCATTATTTTGGTCGTACTCCAATTCCTTTAAAAATCCCGAGTCAACTACGAATCTAATATTCGGGATTGCAATTGATGTTTCAGCAAATTGCGTTGCTAAAATGATTTTTCTTTTTTCCTGTGCTCTCTCAAAAACTCTATTTTGTTCTTCAGAAAGAAGTTTTGCATGGAACGGCAAAATAATACAGTTATCCTTTGCACCTGAAAGTCTAGTCTCTAATTTCTCAATGCATCTTTCAATTTCCAACTGACTTGTGAAAAATGCTAAGATGTTACCAGGACCCTCTTTTTTATTAATTTCAATTATTTTTTCGACAGTCCATGATTTTGGATTGTCTAGAAAATTTTCCTGCGTTGGTTCCGATGGCCATTCAATATCAACTGGAAACTTTCTTTGAGATATTTCAACTACTGACCGCCGATCTCTTTCGCTATTCATTTCAAAAAAATTGAGAAAATCAGAAAGATAGTCTTCTGTTGCCATCGCCAATACAATGTGAATATCTGACTCTTCTCTTAAAGGCAAAAAACGTTTTATCATTCCAAGTAGCAAATCTGTATGTATTCTTCTTTCATGCGCTTCATCGATAATAATGCAAACGTAGTCACTCAATGTAGGATCCATCATACACTCATCCAGCAGTGCACAGTCTGTCATTAACAAGATCTTGGTTCGACTTGAAACCTTCTTTCTTTTGCTGCACTTGAAATCAGCGATATCACCTACTTCACATTTTAGCTCATCTGAAATCTTTCTAGTCAGCCTTTGAACTTCAGATTTCCTCGGTTGTGTACATACTATTTTACCCTTTTTGATAAGGTCTGTTTCTAAGAGATACTGTAGTATCTGTGTGCTTTTACCGGTACCGGTTTCTCCCTGAATAATGCATACCTTATTATGAAGAACAGTTTCAACAATTTTTGATCGATATGCATAAATAGGCAAAGGTTGCTGAACTCTATGGCATTCTCTTTCAAACAATTTAATTTTTTCTTGTTCGTCTCCCACAGACGGATTTTGTAAAGTCTCTAATATTTTTTCTGTTTTGCTGTCAAATTCCAATCTCTGGCCGTCCATTTCCTTGATTTTACTTTCCAATATGGCCTTATTCACACCACCAGAGTCCATCTCCTTCTTCATCTTCTCTTTTTTTGAGTCAATCAAACTGAGAATAGTATTTTTTCTACAACTAAGGTCCTGTAAGTCTTTTTTATGACACTGTAAAGATTGCGACATCGTTTTATGACTTATTTATTCCCTTCGTGTTTTCTAACTTCGACCTCAGTTGTTTTTTTCTTTCTTCTTCTTCTTCTTCTTTCCTTTTTAGTTTATCGCTTTTAGGTTCTAAACTCTTTTCTTATTTTTGTCCTTTTCATCACAGTTGCTTTATCCGTTTTAAATTGTAAGGTTCTGTAAAGAGATTATTGGAGAAAAATAAATAATCCACTTTAAGTCTTCTAAATTCTCATTTTATATTGCCTATAGGATAAATTTTAATTTATCCTAGTATCTCTACATGATTTTCATCAATATCATTTATTTTTAATACATTTGTAGATAAAAATATTTTTTTTTATATTCGAGCATTGACCTTTCTACCAACAGAAAGTGATATTTTTTATATACATTTATGTTATAATTATGTAAATATATCTACCTTTTCTCTTAATTAATTTAAAAAGATACTCCTCCATTTTTAAAATCAATCTTTTTAAGCCTATTTTCACAAGAAGTTGATGGGACACAGAAACGAATTTGACAAAGTCAACTTAGTTTCCATTTTATATAATTTCATTTAAAAATTATTATGTATCTTATAGCACACTTAAAGAAAGTGGTTATTCATTTCACATTTATTCATATTTCTGAAGATAAATACATGTATATAAAGACTACTGTGTACGTATGCCTTAGATTTCACATCAAACCTTTAAAGGAAGTAATCTAAATAATGTTTATTCTTGTCAAGTTATGGAGATACGTAATATGATCTGAAAGTTTTAACTTCCAGTAAAAGGGGTCAGTGAATTTTACCTGAATATGTAAAGAATATAATTCTTTTCATAAATCCCATTTAAAGTTGTAATTTAAAAAAAAAATAGATCTATACCGTGTACAAAGAAAAAAATATTCAGGAAGTTTTTGTGACAAAACTACTTTAAATTGCTAGTAAATTTTTCTGGTATATCGACTGCAATGAAATGCATATTTTAATGAGCTTAAGCCTCATTGGAGAATTCGCTGTATCAAACTAACATTTTCAGCATTTTAAAATAGACATTATTTGAACATTACCTTTAGACACGTAGAATCAGGGGGTCATTTAGATTTCACTATAATAGGAATGTTCTCTGAAAGGTTGCAACCACCCACACCCACACCGATTGTTGCAATATACATGTAGTTAAATTAGGATAATAGACTTTATTTGACCTTTAACTATGGAAATGTTTATTGAAAGTCTGCAACCACCCCACTAGTTTTTTGTTGCAATACAGTTAAATTAGGATATGGTAGTAAGGTATAAAAAAAATCGTTATGAACAAGAAAAAATCAAAGATTTGCAATCCTCCACTTTTGGTGTCTTTGTGGGTGAGATGTCATTATTTATAACATACTAGTATTTGTCAAATATGAATGCCCTATCATATGTCATTGAAAACTTATCAACAAAGTTGATCATTTTACAAAAATAGGTCAAACATGAGAGTCAAGTGATCAGAAATTATAACATGTTCGGAAATATCTTGTTATAAGTAATGCACATGTCAAAATGAAAGCCTGTCTTCTTTATAAAAAATAACATTTATGAAAAGTAGGTCAAAGTCACGGGGTAAAAAAAATCATATTTAGAAAGGTCCTTCACAAGTTAAAACAAAGGTTAAAGTTTTTAAAAAGTAGATCAAGCGTAAAGAGCAAAGTAAAGGGGTTAAAATCATAGTATATTTAGTAAGGTCTTGTCACAAGTAATACATATCTTAAGTATGAATGCCCTATCTTTTCTAATTCAAAAGTTTTGGTTAATTTAAAGTTTTGTTTATTTTTTTTAAGTAGGTCAAATTCCTAGTTTGCTTTTAAGTGCTTAGAAGGAAAGGTGTAAATAAAGAAGCCCGTTTTTCTCTGCCTATCAAATACATGTACAGAACTGTAGCTCTACTGGTTTGTACTTATCAAAAACCATTGCACTATTTTATGTATCTTTGTGTAGTCTACTTGTGTGCCAACTTATTTTGAAATCAAACTAAAACTGTAGAAGGAGTAGCGTTTTAAAGGAATTTCACAGAAAATTCTATTTTTAGTAATCATGGTATTGATGGTAACACCGTTCAACGAAATAAAAAACTGATGCACTATCCTATGTATCTTAGTGTAGTCTACTTGTGTGTCAAGTTATATTGAAATCAGACCAAAACTGTTGAAGGAGAAGGGTTTTAAAGGAATTTCACAAAAAATTCTATTTTTTGTAACCATGGCAACACTGTTCATCGAAATCGAAAACCGATGCACTATTCTATGTACCTTAGTATAGTCTACTTGTGTGCCAAGTTATATTGAAATCAGACTAAAATTGTAGGAGGAGTAGCATTTTGAAAAATTGTTTACAGACAGACAGACAGACAGACAGACGGACGGACGCCGGACGCATTACTATCGCATAAGCTCTTCTGGTCTTTGACCAGTAGAGCTAAAAATTCATTTACTTACTATCCCTTTGCATTTGATATATTCGGCGATGGATTTCAATGTATCCTAATCTTAAATGAAATAGAGATGTATGGTGTTTGTTGGCTTACACCCTGAATGGCTCTTCGCCAAAAACTTGTCACTGATTTTAAAAGGGCGCTCTAAGGTATTAAATATAGAAGTTAACCTGTATCAGTGGGTTTGTTTTCTTTTTATGCCCCCGGAAATGAAGTTTCGGGGATCTATAGTTTTTGACCTCGCCATATGTCTATGTCTGTTTGTCCGCAAAGGCTTTAACCTTGTCCGGGTGGGTGGGGCTATGGCTTTCATATTTCACATGTGTATTCCTTGTGACTAGACTTTCTTTGGGTACCACCAAAGAGGGTGTTGAAAAAACGCGCGATTATTCCCTATATATCGAGATGGACATTTAAATACCCCCGTAATGTCTAAATATAGATACAGCTACGTTTACGGCGGGTATTTCCTGCTTGATACAGCAAAACACTTTCGTCATTTTGAACGAAAGAGGTTTGAACAACAAAAAGCACAATGTCTAAAGCAGCATTTTGAAAGATAAACTGTAGACATCGTGCGAAAATATTTTTCATGAAATAAAACTGTGTCCCATAATCACACTGTTGTTGCTATATCCAAGACATTTTATTTGTTTCAAATCAAATCTTGGCTACTAACTAAGAGACCAAATTTGCAATAACTACAGTATGTCAAAAAAAATAACTATTTAAACAATACAGTAGCTTTATTTTCCAAGGCAAAACTAAATAGAGCATTATAGTTTTAAGTCACAGCATACATGTATCAAGCATAATCCAGCATTTCTAATGTATAGGTTAGTTATCAATTAACTTCTTGACCCCCTCTCTCTCTCTTTCAAAATATATATAATTTCATCGCACTACCATTACATATGGGAAAAAAAATATGCAAAATGATCCATATCAGGATTCGAACCCATTCACTGGTAAAAAGTACTGGTTCTAAGTCCACCAGCATATCCACTAGACCATTTCGGACACGATGGTTTTACAATGTTGTTTAAAGTACACATTTTGCATTTCGTTTACATAATAATTTTTATTCAATATTTGCGTTTTTCAAAAATGTGCCTCTTTGAAACAAAAATCGGAAATGACAGTTTTGAAGAAAATTCCTGCCTCTTTGTGTATATATCAAAGTCATTTTGTTTCAAGGAGGCACTTTTTCAGAATAATTGGGATTTCCTATTTAAAAAACGGAAAATCTTATACTTTTTGCCGTGAGACTAATTTTCACAAGTTCAAATCATACCCCATCGATAGGGTGGGGGAACAATGGGGGATCCCATTAAAATATTTTGTAAAAAATCTTTTTCTAAAGAATAACAAAGCCATGATTAGTTATATTTATATGGAAGCATCCTCAGGTGGTGTAGAATAAAAGAGGGTGTTGCAAAAACGCGCGATTATTCCCTATATATCGAGATGGACATTTAAATACCCTCGTAATGTCTAAATATAGATACAGCTACGTTTACGGCGGGTATTTCCTGCTTGATACGGCAAAACACTTTCGTCATTTTGAACGAAAGAGGTTTGAACAACAAAAAGCACAATGTCTAAAGCAGCATTTTGAAAGATAAACTGTAGACAGCGTGCGAAAATATTTTTCATGAAATAAAACTGTGTCCCATAATCACACTGTTGTTGCTATATCCAAGACATTTTATTTGTTTCAAATCAAATCTTGGCTACTATAACTAAGAGACCAAATTTGCAATAACTACAGTATGTCAAAAAAAATAACTATTTAAACAATACAGTAGCTTTATTTTCCAAGGCAAAACTAAATAGAGCATTATAGTTTTAAGTTACAGCATACATGTATCAAGCATAATCCAGCATTTCTAATGTATAGGTTAGTTATCAATTGACTTCTTGACCCCCTCTCTCTCTCTTTCAAAATATATATAATTTCATCGCACTACCATTACATATGGAAAAAAAAATATGCAAAATGATCCATATCAGGATTCGAACCCATTCACTGGTAAAAAGTACTGGTTCTAAGTCCACCAGCATATCCACTAGACCATTTCGGACACGATGGTTTTACAATGTTGTTTAAAGTACACATTTTGCATTTCGTTTACATAATAATTTTTATTCAATATTTGCGTTTTTCAAAAATGTGCCTCTTTGAAACAAAAATCGGAAATGACAGTTTTGAAGAAAATTCCTGCCTCTTTGTGTATATATCAAAGTCATTTTGTTTCAAGGAGGCACTTTTTCAGAATAATTGGGATTTCCTATTTAAAAAACGGAAAATCTTATACTTTTTGCCGTGAGACTAATTTTCACATCATTTAATGGCAAATTGGAAGCCAATACACACCTTCCAAATGTTGTTTCTCGTTGTGCTCTATATATTGTTGAATTTGAAAAAAATAAATATGAGTTTCTGCAACATAAATATTCTTCTTTTAATCTGCTACACATTTAGGGAAAATAACAAAAGAACTGCAACACCTTCTTTGACCTCTTTACCTTGGAGTATAACCTACTTTTACAAAAAATACAACACTTTTACTTTGGCCGTAATTTTTCAACGGTTGGCACTAGGACCTTCATACTTCTCTATGTATTCGGACTGTGTGATAAGACCTTTCATTGGATTCCAACAACTTTGACCTTGAAAGATTGACCTACTTTTAAAAAACTTTAACTTTGGTCTTATCTTTTTAACTGTTAGGGCTAGGGCTATATAGTTCACCTGTGCAATCCTTGTGACAAGACCTTTCCTACGATAATCACCTTTGTCCTTGCTCTAGAAGTTTGACCTACTTTTAAAAAACTTTAATCTTAACAATTAAATTTGAATGGTTTAAAGCTTAGGCTTTCGTGCTTCAAATATGTAATCCTTGTGACAAGACCTTTCTTTAGAAACCAACAACTTTGGCCCTTTATTTAACATTAAACTAGGAGTTTGACCTACTTTTAAAAAAAACTTTAACCTTGGCTAAAACTTTTAATCAGGTGGTGCTTTGGATTTCATATTTCACAAATGTATTTCTTGTTAGAAGGCCTTACTTTGGGTACGAACATATTTGATCTGCATTTGAGAAAGTTTAACCTTTGCTATGTTGCAATAGTGTTTCATAAACACATCTTGTTTTTATGCTCTCGTAATCAAAGAATTTTGTTGGGCAAAATTTTTTATGGTTTTCTGTTGGCAAAAATTTTAGGTTTTTACATGCATGACTTCTGATTAGTTGTAATTAAGGCTTTCATTTCATATGTGTATTCCTTGTGACAAGACCAACATTGAACACCAACTTTAGTGCTAATTGATCTAGGAGTTTGACTTACTTTTTAACTTTTTTACCTTGGTAATAACATTTAAACGGTTAGTCTAAAGGTTTTCATAGTTTATATGTGTGTTTTTTGTGACAAGGTTTTCCCCTGGGAAACAAACTTTGAGACTTTTACATACATATACATCTGAGATATTTAAATTATGATTTATATCTTGTCTGGTGCACTGTCATATAGAGGGCATCAGTGTTTCCCAAACAAATCTTGTTCTTAATATTTTGACCTTGGTCGTTTCTTGTTTTCATTATGAATAATACGGTATGTATTTGTTATCTTAGATTTTAATGACCCCACCTTATTTTGACATTTCTTGATTAACTCTCATAGTAAGGGGTCCTTCATTTTAACAATTTAAACTCCTCTTTACTGAAGGAGGCTTTGTAATAACTTTGGTTAAAAGTCTTTTCAGATTTTCTGTAGGTCTAAAAAAAATTCTCTTACACTTAGCCCCCTTTCAATTTGCTTCAATGGATAATCATCTTTAATGAGGCTAAAAGCAGGCTATGTGTGCATTCATTTTAACACCCTAGTCTTAATAATGTACTTGGTTTGTTTGCTTCATACCCATGAGGTTATGATTTGAACAAACTAGATTCTACAGTACCTGACAATGCTTCCGTATAAATATCACTTTATCATGGCTTTGCAGTACTTGAGAAGGAGATTTTTAAAGATTTCCCGATATATTCCTATGTAAAATTTTAATCAGCCATTGCTGCCACACCCTACCCCCAGGGGTTATGATTTGAATGAACACTATCTGAGTATGATTTAACATGAGTTTCATCTTTTCTGGCCCAGTGGTTCTTGAAAAAAAGATGTTTTAAAAATGCCATTAATTTTTCACTAATTCATAATTATCTCCCCTTGGAAAATGGTGTGGCCCTTTATTTGAACAAACTTGAATCCCCTTTACCCAAGGACACTTTGTAGCAAGTTTGGTTGAAATTGGTCCAGTGGTTCTTGAAAAGAAGATGAAAATGTGAAAAGTTTACAACAACGCCAAAGACGACTATGACGACAACGGACAAATTTTGATCAGAAAAGCTCACATGAGCCAAAGGCTCATGTGAGCTAAAAAACTTGTGATTAATGATCCACAGAATTTACGAACTATTTTATTAATCATAAAAAACAAATATTTCATTCACTTTCTATATGTCCATATAAATCCCCTGCATTTTATTTATTTTTAAGCAATGTCTTTTAAAACTTTAAAGTAATATATGCCGTATGGATGCCGATTTGTATGTGAAACAAAATGATTAAATGATTTGAAACACATAAAGTGTAATGAAAAAAATAATATTTCCACAAAATTTAACTATAAAACTCGTTGTAATAACAGAACAATAAAGCAATATCTGCAATCAAGAATTCAGTCTTTTCATGAATATTGATAAAGGAAGTGCGTAAACAGTAGGTCTAAATATAGACACGTATAGGCACGTTGCATTTTGACAACGATTATTAATAAAAGGTTAATATGCGTCATAACAGAGTATAGATGGTTGATACTGATTACATTTAAAGATAAGTTATATTTAAAGTAACACGCCATCCATGTCAAAAGTGAGTTGTATCTCAAAGGGCTTACCTCGTTTTCTTGACGCCGTGTTTGTTTATCAATCTAAAAGTAGCGACGGCGTCACGTGGTGGATTTACTTAAAAATAGACATTATTCTCCTTGCAGGATAATAAATAATTATAATTTGATAACTTTATAACGAATTTTATTTAAATGGTGTAATTTACAGCATTTTCGTAACTTTTATTGGTAAACAAAATATATAAATTTCCAGCCGTATTTGAAAATGGCGCACGTTATAGCGTATATTACTTTAACTGCAATAGACCCTAAATGTTCAAAATGATGCAAATGGAAATTAAATGTCAATCTCATAGAGTACCAATTTTAATGCACCAGATGCATATTTCAATATATTTTAAAGTCTCTTTAGCTATGCTCATGCCAAAATTTGTTGGAAATCCCAATATATTTAAATTTAAACTTTGAAGAGCTGAAAAAGGGGGTGCCAATGACATTTGATTGTATATTGTTTAATGTCCCTCTTGAGAATTTTTCACTCATATGGAGACGTCACCGTATGCCGGTGAAGGGCTTCAAATTTAGACCTATACTCAGCACTCATGGTCATTGAGCAGTGAGGGTTCTTTATTGTGCCAATTTAACGCCTACCATGACATGGGACCTACGTTTTTAAGGTCATATCCGAAAGACCCATTACTTTCACTTCTAGTCCCGAGCGCTTGGCGAAGGAACAGTCTCTACCTATGTTTACCTCTTAGGTATGACGGAGCGCCGCGAACGAGATTCGAACCCAGGCCTCACGGTCACGAAGTGAACGCTCTACCACTAGGCTACCGTGACCGGTTCAAAGACATTTTGAAGTATAAGAGCTATGCATGAAGGAGATCCGAGATAATCCTTAATTCTGAAATAAATCTCAAATTTTACCAAAGCAATTAAATCTATGTGTATCCGTATTTTTTAGCTAGTTTCAAAGTACTTGGCCACTGGGCTGTAGAGACCCTCAGGGACTAACAGCAGAGGAAATGAACATTTCAGTCATTTTTCTTCACTCATCACCAAAGTTTTCTAACTTTCCCTTTTGAAATTATGGTTAAAACTTCTTTCCCTAAATAAATACTTTACATTGCATGCCAACTGAACACAACACTATGTATTGAAGCTTCGTGACTGGTGAAAAGTTTACATTTTGATTGACAGATAGATAGATGCCATACAAAATGTGTTCAGAAAAGTTGACTGTAACTTTTAGTTCTGGTGAGCTTTAAAAAGTATAAATATGTCTTACATAACATGTTCATTTATGCATTCAAAATTTTTAAGCTGTAAAAAAAAAATTCAATGGCCCAAAAAGGCGAAATGTGTCTGCATGTTGCTAATCCTGAAGTGCACGTGAACTTCTAACTCTGCAGAGCAAACCAAGATGAAACATGGTATCCAAAATTTCTTCTCGATCCTTTTTCACAAAAAAGTTATAAGGTTTTGAGTACTGAATTCCACTTCTCAGATCTTCCACCTTTGAACCTTCAACCAAGCATGTTAAATGTGTTTTGTCCATATCCAAACGTGTGAAAATGATCTGCAATAAATAAAAAACATAGGTAATCAGAGATTACAGAGCTCACCTCAACAAATGTTGTCTTTAAGTAAGGCAAAGTCACACAATTAACCAACAAAAAGTGTACATTCAAGAAATGAAAATATTTAAGCAATTTTGATCTGATACATTAAAATAGACCAACATAAAAAATTTAAACTAGTTCTTCATGAAAATGTAATCAAAATTAAGCATCTGAAGCAAATTTGAGAGTTTTCATCTCCTGATGCAACATTTGTGCAAGTTTGGTTTGGTTTATACAATGTTATATAAGTCTTTAAGTTTTTTGGTTATTGACCTGCACCCATAACTTTTACCTGGTCTATTATCTGAAAAACGTATGTCGAATTCAACATCTGAAGCAAGTCCATTAGTGTGCATCCTAAGATGTATCGTCCATGCAAGTTTGCTCATTATAGGGCTCACAGTTACTTGGAAATGAAACATGAATCAAAAACTAACATTTTCACTCATCCACAAAATGAAGTTCAGATTCAGCATCCGAAGCAAGCCTGGTAGTATGCATCCTTTGATGTATCATCCATGCAAGTTTGGTCAACATAGGGCTTATAGTTACTTGGAAATGAAACCTGCACCAAAAAATTTAACCTATTCACTCAACCGGAAAATGTAGGTCAGATTCAGCATCTGAAGCAAGCCAGGTAGTAAGCATCCTTCAATGTATCATCCATGCAAGTTTGGTCAACATAGGGCTTATAGTTACTTGGAAATGGAACCTGCACCAAAAACTTTAACCTGTTCACTCAAGTGGAAAATGTAGGTCTGATTCAACATCCGAAGCAAGCCCGGAAGTATGCATCTTAAGATGTATCATCCTTGCAAGTTTGGTCATTAAAGAAGTCATAGTTACTTGGAAATGAATCATGCACCAAAAACTTTAACCTGTTCACTCAACCGGAAAATGTAGGTCAGATTCAGCATCCAAAGCAAGCCTGATAGTATGCATCCTTAGATGTATCATCCATGCAAGTTTGGTCAACATAGGGCTTATAGTTACTTGGAAATGAAACCTTCACCAAAAACTGCACCAAAAATGTTAACCTGCTCCAAAAACATTAACCTGGTCATTCCTTTGCTGAAATTGCAGCATCTGAAACTTTGACTGGTACAATGAAACACACTAGAACCATCTTCCATGCATGTCTAATCAATATAGGACATAGAAGAACTTAAAAAGAAAACTGCTCCAAAAAACTTAACCTTAACCTGGGACGCCGACACCGACGCCGAGGGTATTACATAAGCTCCCCCAACTTCGTTGAGGTGAGCTAAAAATCCGCGTAATTTCCAACCCGCGGATTAAACAGAAATTGAGATTTTGCAGAATTATGACTTTGCGGAAAAAAGTACGTCTACAGTACCCAAATTTATGTACACGTACAGTAGTACTAATTGTCTTCATACCAATCCATTTGAATCTAAAATAATTAATATCATATTTTACCTTTCAGTGTTGTCTTCTTTTTGAAAAAGTGATACAATAGACACAAGTCAAGAAAACACTAGTACTAAATAGTAGAGATACAAAAAATATATCATTCATAGTGAGAATGCTAAGAAAAAAAATCTCAGAGGATATTTTTATGCTTTGTCAAATGTGCATTCAATTGCATCAAAGTAAACTATAAAATCAATATTGTTTGATTTTTGTTATGAACTGTTACACAGACAAGACTAGTATCATATGCATTTTGTCTTTACCTGATATAACCTAGCCGTATACCAAATCATCATATCTTACAATCTGATCAAAAGTGCATTCAACTATTGGTAATATTCAGATCTATAAAAACAGAGTGGTTCTGAATGGTCCTGATGATATTTCATGAGAGAAAATGTATAATTTCTTTGAAAATTTTTCCTATATATTCCTATGTAAAACTTGGGTCGGCCATTTTGGTCCCACCCTTGCCCCAGGGGTCATGATTTGAATAAATTTGAATCTACACTACCTGAGGATGATTCCACATGAGTTTCATCTTTCCTGGCCCAGCGGTTCTGGAGAAGAAGATTTTTAAAAAATTCCATTAATTTTTAACAAATTCATGATTATCTCCCCTTGGAAAAGGGCGTGGCCCTTCATTTGAACAAACTTGAATCCCTTTCACCCAAGGATGCTTTGTGCCAAGTTTGGTTGAAATTGGCCCAGTGGTTCTTGAGAAGAAGTCGAAAATGTGAAAAGTTTACAGACAGACGGACAGACGGACAGACGGACAGACAGACAGACAGACGGACAGACGGACAGACGGACGCCGGACAAAATGTGATCAGAAAAGCTCACTTGAGCCTTCGGCTCAGGTGAGCTAAAAACATAGGTAATCAGAGATTACAGAGCTCACCTCAACAAATGTTGTCTTTAAGTAAGGCAAAGTCACACAATTAACCAACAAAAAGTGTACATTCCAGAAATGAAAATATTTAAGCAATTTTGATCTGATACATTGAAATAGACCAACATAAAAAATTTAAACTAGTTCTTCATGAAAATGTAATTAAAATTAAGCATCTGAAGCAAATTTGAGAGTTTTCATCTCCTGATGCAACATTTGTGCAAGTTTGGTTTGGTTTATACAATGTTATATAAGTCTTTAAGTTTTTTGGTAATTGACCTGCACCCATAACTTTTACCTGGTCTATTATCTGAAAAACGTATATCGAATTCAACATCCGAAGCAAGTCCATTAGTGTGCATCTTAAGATGTATCGTCCATGCAAGTTTGCTCATTATAGGGCTCACAGTTACTTGGAAATGAAACATGAATCAAAAACTAATATTTTCACTCATCCACAAAATGTAGTTCAGATTCAGCATCCGAAGCAAGCCTGGTAGTATGCATCCTTTGATGTATCATCCATGCAAGTTTGGTCATTATAGGGCTCACAGTTACTTGGAAATGAAACCTGCACCAAAAAATTTAACCTATTCACTCAACCGGAAAATGTAGGTCAGATTCAGCATCCGAAGCAAGCCAGGTAGTAAGCATCCTTCGATGTATCATCCATGCAAGTTTGGTCAACATAGGGCTTATAGTTACTTGGAAATGAAACCTGCACCAAAAACTTTAACCTGTTCACTCAAGTGGAAAATGTAGTCTGATTCAACATCCGAAGCAAGCCCGGTAGTATGCATCTTAAGATGTATCATCCTTGCAAGTTTGGTCATTAAAGAAGTCATAGTTACTTCAAAATGAATCATGCACCAAAAACTTTAACCTGTTCACTCAACCACAAAATGTAGGTCAGATTCAGCATCCAAAGCAAGCCTGATAGTATGCATCCTTAGATGTATCATCCATGCAAGTTTGGTCAACATAGGGCTTATAGTTACTTGGAAATGAAACCT